>OY856188.1:14099554-14359554 GCA_963693315.1 Diogma glabrata
AATTTTAAATTTTTGTTTTTTTATAATTTTTGGAATTTTGAAAAAAGATTCCATTTTTGATTTTGTAATAATTTTTGGAATATTTTTAGAATGTTGAAAAAAGTTTGATTTTATTATAATTTTTACAATATTTTTGTAATTTTGAAAGAAATATGAATTTGTGATTTTGTAATATTTTCTCGAATCGCTAAATTGAAGATTTTTGAATAGTTTTCTGAATATGAAAATGAAATTGGACATGGACGTTTTTGAATTTGTTATAGTTTATGAATATTTTTGGAATTTTAAAAAATTTTCAATTTTTGATTTTGTAAGAATTTTTGGAATATTTTTAGAATTTTAAAACATTTGAAATTTTTGATTTTATTATAATTTTTGTAATTTTGGAAAAAGTTTCAATTTTTGATATTGTTATAATTTTTGCAATATTTTTAGTTTTGGAAAAAGTTTGAATTTTTGAATTTTTAAGAAATTTTGGAATATTATTAAAATTTAGAAAAAGTTTAAATATTTGATTTTATTCTAATTTTTGGAATATTTGGAATTTGGAAAAAAGTTTCAATCTTTGATTTTCTATAATTTTTGCAATATTTTCAGAATTTTTGAAAAAAGTTTAATACTAATATTTAATTTTGTAATAATTTTTGGAATATTTTTAGGATTTTGGAAAAAGTTTGATTTTATTTATTTTTTACAATATTTTTGGAATTTTGAAAAAAATATGAATTTGTAATATTGTAATATTTTCACGAAACACTAAATGGAGAGGTTTTTGAGTAGTTTGCTGAGTGTAACTAAAAACCATGTCCGCATAAAAGTTTTTTGCCGAAAACTATATCAAAATCCTTAACCCAGACCGAAGTCTTGATATCTCAGAGCTGTGAGATTTCAGCCCCTCCATATTTTTATTTTAGGATCGAGAAATAAAAATAAAATAAGAGATGAAACGCAAATATTTTTCAAAAACTTGCAGGAATAAATCAAAAATTGAATTGCCAATAATGCAGGTAGTTGCATTCTTGTATATGTGACGCATTATCGTCCTCAATGGTTTTAATTTACACATTGAGCTATATGTGCCATACGTCCTATCATTTAGTAATATTGCATAGCTATGATTGAGGGCGTTACCGTTGACTGAATAGAGTTCATCCGCTATTAACCCTAAGATATCACCTTGACTAATGATATCTCATTACTATTGGCAGTGATATGTGATATCTCACGTTAGCTCATTTGTCTGAAATACATGGGATTGTCAAACCGTAGATGAAAAACTAAACACAATTTAGAAATCAACAAAAACTAATTCTTTCATATTTAAATATTTTGTTTAAATTAATATCTAGCTAGACTATACCGAAAACAGCAGACAGAAAACATTCAATAAATTGTGAGAATCGTTGACATTTTTAATCTTTTGATTATATTTTATTTATTGTTGTTGTAATAAATAATAAATAAAAAAAATAATAAACAAGAAAATGATGAAAGAATGAACAAAGTTTTTTTACATTTTCTAAAATGACTGGTTTCATTTCACATTTTATGAAATTGTTATTAAATTAATGAATTTTAATTTTTTTTGCATCTAAAATTATGCCAAAAAAAAAATGTTTTAGTGAAGCTAATGAAAATAAACACAAAAAACAAACAGGCACTTTGTATAACTAATTTTAATGTTTCAAAAAAATTATTATATATTTTTCGATACCTTTTGTTTGCCTTCTTTCATTTCGTTTACCGATATTTAATTTAATTTTTTCATAATATTAAGAAAAATTATAGCAAATATTAATATTAATAATATTATTTTCCACACATAACCCAAAATATTAAAGTCTTTTAAATTGTATAACATCATTTACAAATACAATCTGACCGTTCTGCTTTATCTATATACTACTAAGGACGATACAAGTAAAGTTCTTTGATGGATAACAGAAATATATTTTAAGCTTAATTGATATTAATTACCTATGGCTCTGTAAAGCTGTATTTATTTGCTGTCTAAACTATTATTCTTACCTGAAAATAAAAAAAGCAAGATTTAATTTTTAATTGTATAAGCAAAATAGCTAACCTATTTTCTGAAAATTAGAAATGTAACAAAAAAGCGAAGTTTGATTTTAAAATCGAATAACTAGGCGTGCAATGAGGTTAACAATAACAGTTTAAAAAAAATGGTAATCCAAATCAAATCTCAGCACACCATTTTAGTCATATACATTGTAATATAATTCCTATTACAAAACACTTATTATAAAAAAAACATTGCATCATATTACAGCATATCTATTCAAATGGTTATAACGTTGCACCACTTTTATTTATTATTACTTTGAATGACAATAACCAATATAAATCTAATGTTTACATTATCGAAGACTTAAATCAAATAGAAAATCAATTTAAAAATATATCCCCACTCAACTCGAAATATGAAAACTACCAAGGATTTTCTTTCATTTCTATAAAACTATAAGAAAAAATATTTCAGAGATTTAAATTGTTTTTGGTTTTTGTATAATATTCTTAAATTGAAGAAATATAGTATATTTTGCTACAAGAGATAAAAAGTTTTTTTTTTTTGATGAGTGAACATATGTTCACAAAATGTGCCACAGTCATCTCACTCGAAGCTTACGAACGAAAAACGTTTTCATCTCACGTTTAAAATGCTTTTTTCTCTACGATATTGCTTTGATTTAAAACTGTAAAATGAACTGCAAATATCAAAGCAATTACATTTTTTTATTTAGTAAAAATGATTTTTCACAAGAAAGAGAAAATGAACTTTTCATATACTATCGTAAAAAACAAAAGTTTATTACTGCTTTTAAATTAGGATGAAAGTTGCCTTCATATTATAATTTTTGCTTACATATAAATTTTTTCTTGTAGCAATTTTTGATTGGAAATGATGAATCTACAAATGCTTGTGGTTTTTAGTGTGTGTGTACGTAATGCTTAAGGAGTATATATATATTTGTACAACTTATTCCGTTTTTCACAGAGTGTGTTATAAAATAGCAATTTAAATATAAATTATTTAATCAACTATTTATTCTACGAGCGATATCAGTAAGTCCTATAGTAGTGTCATTGCAATATTTATGTAAATTTTAAAAATAATAACACTGTGCGACAGCCAAAATCCGCTGGGGTTCTGACCAGCGGGAAAAGTTATATCGTTCAAAAAAAAAAGTTATACGTGTCCCGGCGTTTCGTTGGATCACGTCTTGGAATCTAGATATATCGATTTGAAGCTAGTAAGTATCATATAGGGGAAATTGTCACGTTTGGGGGTCATTTTTTGACATAACTCGAGAACTACTAATCCGATTTTGCTAAAACAAATTTAGAAAATAAGAATTACAATTCCTTTAATCTACCTACTATAGTATATACTGTAAAAGTAACGAAAAAATAAACAAATAAAAATAAAATAAATAGAAATAAAATATATAAAAATTAAAAATAATAAAATAAATAAATAAATAAAATAAAAATAATAAAATAAAAAAATATAAAAATAATAAAATAAAAATATAATAAAATATAAAAAAATAAAATGAAAAAATATATAATAAATAAATAAAAAAAATAATAAATAAATAATAAGTAAATAATAAATAAATAATAAATAAATAATAAATAAATAATAAATAAACAATAAATAAATAATAAAAAAATAATAAATAAATAATGAATAATTATTAAATAATAAATATATAATAAATAAATAATAATAATAATAAATAATTAATAATAATAATAAATACTAATAATAGTAATAATAATAAATAATAATAATAATATAATAAAATATAAAATAAAATTATAATAAAAATAATAAAATAAAATAAATAAACAAAAATAAAAAAAATAAAAATAAATATAAAATAGAAAATAAAAAATAAAAAAGTAGTAAAAAAATAAAATTAATTCACATAGACACATGTCCAAATACATTTAAAACAATAAATTTTGAAGATTATTCCAGCAAAAATATTAAAAAAAAATTTCTATGAAAAATCAATATTCTTGTTAAAATGAGATATCTTTACTTAATTGTGAATAAAAGCGAAACGCGTTCATCGATTTTCATGATCTTTGTCTCATTTTGTGCACAGGTTATGTGACTTTAAGTCAAAGTAATAAGACTTTACACTTTTTTCCCATTTTGAATTTTTCATGATTTTTTAAAATACAATTTTTTATTTTTTAGGCAAAATATTATTTTTTTTATTCATAAATTTATTTATAACTGCGAAACTGTTGATTGTGTGAAGAAATAGTATTTCAGTAGATTAAAGGAATTGTAATTCTTAATTTTTCCAAATTGCTTCAGCAAAATCGGACTAGTTGTTCTCGAGTTATGTCAAAACAAGATCCCCAAACGTGACAATTTCCTCTATATGATATCTACTAACTTCAAATCGACATATCTCGATTCCTAGCGAAACGCCGGGACACGTATAACTTTTTTTTTGACCGATATAACTTTTCCCGGTAGTCAGAACCCCAGCGGATCACTGACCTCTACCATTTGTTGCACAGTGTAATTATAATCATCAGGCCCTCGCCAGTTTCATATAATGATTACCACATATTCTATACTTCGTGAGGCGCCTGCCTTAGACGAGTTCGACAACTTTTGTATCTGCCATTTTTCTCGATTCGACTGATTTTTTGTTCGGCAAACGCCGAAACATTAAGATAGTCCAAAGATCTTGTAAATTTACTACCATTTTTTCTATTAATGGAGGGTGAAAACTTGTTTTAGAAAACCAGAGAAAACTGAACATCTTTGTCTCTTATTGTCGAGTTCGACAACTCAAACATGGCAAAATATCAATTGTCGGACTCAACAAGAGGAGACAAATTTTTGTCCCTCCCAAAAAAAAAAATAAATGGTAGTAAATTTACAAGATCCTCCAACAATCGTAATGTTTCGGCCTTTGCCGAGCCGAACGAAAAAGCGGTCGAATCGAGAAAAATGTCAGATACAAAAGTTGTCGAACTCCCCAAGGACAGGCGCCCCCAAAGCATAAGATATGTGGTAATTCAATCAAATGAAACCGACGAGGGGCTGGTGACTATTACCCAACTACATAGGCATATAATTATATTTTATTGATAATTGGAATTTGTCGATTTGAAACAAGATATCAGTTTTTTCTTCGGTTAATTGTGTTCTGAAGACCATGAAACTCTTTTCTCTTGGTTACGGTTCAAGCTTTAGTTAGGTTGGCCAATTTCAAAGATGTCGCTGGGAATTTAATGACACCGATGAGTGTCTGCTTGGGAGTGTTGGTCGATGGCGATTCCGTTTATTGATCCGTGTACCAGTTAATATTCTTAGGAAAAGAGTAAAACTACTTTACAATTTTATTCGTTCTTCTCTATACTCTTCTAATTTTCGTTATTTTTACATGTGGGAGGAATGTGTAAGATATTTTTAATTTTTAAGGTAAATCTGTGTTATGTATTTCAACATATGTCTCATGTATAGCATTAAAATGTGCCAAGAAGTTAATTGTTTCTTCTTGTGTTTATACATTATACCTATGTATCGGGAAATATAAACCGCAAAAGTAACCGCAACCTATTTCTGTTAGATGATAATATTTTTTTTTCTGACTTTTATTTCTTTATTTTTATAATTTCATTTCTTACAAATCTGTCTCTTGAGCTTTGGATTTATTTTCTTATGTTAAGTTGAAAAATATAATTCAAAAGATAAAAAAAATAACTAAAAGAAGAAAAAAATTACAAAAAAACTAGGTGATTAAAACCTAGGTCTCAAACCTAGGTGATTAAAAAATCATTTACTGACACCAGTGTGACAAGCCAATACATGTGGTCAAGTTATGGCTCAAAGAGCCAAGTGCTACCATTTTCTTTCCATATGCTCCCTCACCAGTCCAATACCCACACCTAAACAACCTGTATTGAGAAGTTAGGTGTTAGTCTTGCTGTTGCTTTGGATGTAATGACCGTGGCTCTATTGCCAAGCATCGAAATAATACATGTTGTTCACCCGATTTATCTGTTGTCCCTTAAATTAATTAAGACTATGAAAAAAATATTTAATCAGAGCAGAGTAATGTTTCTAACTCCGTCGAAGACCCAGAGCCTGACGAAACATCACAAAGTAGGATGGTACTGCCAGAAACCACCAATGACCAACAATGTCCATCATCTGTTGTCTCGTTACCCCCGACTTACTCATCGAAACAAATACCTTACTCTACTGGGATTACGCTGGATTCCTGATATCGAGAATCCTGATATGCATTTCCCTGAAGGGCTAACAATCACTCATGTGGTATTTAATAACACAAAACATACTTATTCCGTTTAAGAAAACCAATAACAAAAATTGGCTTGCTCCAGAATAACTTTGTTCGGATCTAAAAAACCCAAACATTGCTGCTCTGGAGGCCCCGTTGAACCCCAACTTATAGTAAGAGGTCTGGTGAACGATATTTGCCCACCAGTTGATTGCACACGTGAATTTACCCTGTGCTGACCTCGAGCGAGTGTACAAACGGCCGACCTCATACACTAGAAAATAAACCGCGTACCTTGAACACCACCTGCGGTCTCGACGAGAGATGAGCCAATATGCTACATCTCTATCTATTTTGTCACGTCATATAACCACATCAGTGTCCCAAACGACGCTAAAGTCATGATATCCTATGACGTACACCTCCACCTTTGCTATCAATTCCTTGAATTTGTTGATATTGCGATTCTAATGGTTATCCACCCCTCTCCATGCCCTTCTATATCAGTGTACGACCCGAAAAGTCAAAATTTGTGACAAATATTTTCTTTCATTTATTTTTCTTTTGTTTTCATGTTTGAAGAAAACAAACGAACTTCAAAGATAAAAATTTTCTTGTGAATGAGGTCGGTCGTTGCAACCTTTGCTCGAAATGAACTTGTGACAGGAGGACTTCGCGTGGCCGACCAGCTGGTGGAAATTCGTGGTACCTCAGACCTCTTACTATATCGTCATTTTGTAAACATTAAAATTTTAAATACGAGCAATTATTATGCTTTATCCTTTTGATATATTAATATGTATAATCCCAAACCCTATAACAATAAGTTTGTTTTTGATTTTTTACAACCATAATAATAGCTGTAATTTGATTTTGTTGCGCGAGTCAGCGCAACACAACAATTTATTTGATTGCATTAAACTCTGAAAAAATTTGTTTTGATTGTATTTTATAAATATTTTTATTGTATTTTGTAAGTTATTTACATATAGAGGGCTGAAAGTAGTCGATTGCGCCTGCGCTTCATATTGAAGCCCGACACGAAGTGAGGGCTTTTGTTGAACCAAGTAATCTTGCGTAATCTTGCTTTTCAGCCTTAGTGTATGTATAACGTTTTACGCACAACTGCACAACTTATTTCTAGTAAAATTACTAAACATGCCAATAATTTCTCTATAAACTTCATACAATAATTTATTTGTTTGTTTTAATTTTATGATTATTTTACGGGTAGTTATTTTAATGACGGAAAAGTAGAAAAATGTACTAATGTTATATATAGCAACGGATTTTATTTTACGGAAGAAAGTTCAACTTTAAGCCACGATAACTATGATGTAAAATGTGTTTCACGAGTCGAATCCTAAAACACATTTAACATCCTAGCTTCCGTGTCGGAATAGTAAAAATACGTACCAAGGTGGAAAATATGCAGTTTCTACCGAGGTTTGTATACTATTTTATTCACAACAACTAAGTAATCTGTCGAAAAGAAAAAAATTTTCGCAATCGGAATTCCTACTCAGGTCGGGAAGTAGCAATCGCAATCAAAATTCCTACTCAGGTCGGGAAGTGTTACTTCCCAACCGGTTGGAAAGTAAAAGTTAGCAATCAAGTACTGCCTAACTTTTAAAAGTTGGAAAACGACAGATTACTTAGTTGTTGTGAATAAAATGTATTTTTGCACCTGTAAAATAAAAAACCAGTTGTTATATGAAACATTCGTTTACTTTACCGCCCATAAAAATATCAAAATTATGTTAGATGAAGTTAGAACACAAAAACTAAAACAAAAAATTCAAAATAATTTATATTCCTTGTTATACTGTTCTCCTGGACTCATAGCATTCGATGCCTCATAATAGAAGACAAGCATATCTGATCGTATGCTTTCTTGCATTGAGACGTTAATTTAAATAAAAGAAACAGTTTTGGTACAAATGAATAATTGTATGTCGTTTCAAATTTTTTGAATAAAGTTTATAAATGAAGAAATTATCTATTTTACAATTCTGTTGTGCGTTAAGCGTTGTACATGTGCTTTCAGAAAGGAAGAATTACGCTTGGCGTCAGGCTTCAATATGAACTGCTGGCGTAATCTTCTTCTTTCAGCCCTCGATATTTAAATTTAGCTTTCATAAAAAACTACATATCTAAAAAACAATAAATTCAAACTAATGCGCATGCCACTTTTTCGAATAATGAAAAGGCAAAGACTAATATAATTGTATTTGAATTAAATTGCCAAAGTGAAAAAAATATGATTGTCTTTTGGTTTCTTATTAATATCAAATTTGATGTCTTTCATTGTTGGTCATTTCATTTTCTAAATATCGAATATTAAAATGGGTATTGAAACTAAATAAAATTTACTTATTTGTTTGGAATTAATGGTACAAAAAAATTAAATAAAATTCTTTGTTTTTTCTTCTATTCATTTTATTTTTTATTTCATTGAATTTTAAAACAATTCAATTTCAATTAATGCAGTTGTTCGTGCCTCGCATTGTAAATTTTTGCCTGAAAATAGTACATTTTGCTACAAGAGATAAAACGCTGCTTTTTCGTGAGTGAAAATTTGTTCACAAGACGTAGGAAGTACTATTTTTTCTATGTTAAACGATATTTATTAGAAATTATTAAATTAGAAATCAACATCATAAAATTCAAAATTTATATTTTAGTTTTTCATATTTTTAAATACTTTGTAAAATTGTATGAAAATACCATAGCAACTACAATTTGTTATTTAGTAAAAATAATTTTTCCACTAGAGATAAAAAACCATTTTCACAGGGGATTAAGCCTGCTTGAAAATAGAGTTTTCAACTGCTGTTATACACAATAAAATACTATTATTATCTCACCCAAATAATTCCATTTATAAAAGAAAACTCCAATAAATCAATCAATCTTCTTACCTAATTAAACAAATAGTATATTCTTCAACGATGCCGAAAACAACATATTTTGAAGCGAGAGGACAGTTTATTAGCCGAGGCGTAGCCGAGGTTGGTAATGGTCACGAAATTCGAAATATCATTTTCGGCGAGTAGAAGATTGTGGTTTTTCTACTACTTTTTTAAAAATTATTATTAATTATTAAACATTTTCATTTATGATTACATACAGTTCAAATTTTAAAACATACAAAGTCTAGGGTGGCCCTTAAAAACAAAAATTTTTATTTTTTGTACGGCACCCTCCCATTTCGTGTGAATACCCATAAAAATATTATTTGCAAAATCTGATATCAATCGGTCAATTCTAAGACGTGCCTCCGACCACTTAAAGTTGAGAAATTTTGTTGTGGACCCTAAAAAAAAATTTTTTATTTTTTTGTGCGACACCCTCTCATTTCGTGTCAATACCCATAAAAAAATTATGTGTAAAAATTGAAATCAATCGTTCAACTCTAAGGGGTGCCCGAGGCCACTTAAAGTTAAGAGGTTTGGTTGTGGCCATTACAAAAAAAATTTAAATTTTTTGTACGGCACCCTCCCATTTGGTGTCGATACCCATAAAAATGTTATGCGTAAAATTTGAAATCAATCGGTCAACTCTAAGGGGTGCCCCCGGCCACTTAGAGTTGAGAGGTTTGGTTGTGGCCATTATAACGAAAAATTTAAATTTTTTGTACGACACCCTCCAATTTGGTGTCGATACCCATAAAAATTCTATGTGTAAAATTTGAAATCCATCGGTCAACTCTAAGGGGTTCTCCGGCCACTTAAAGTTGAAAGGTTTGGTTGTGGCTATTACAAAGAAAAATTTAAATTTTTTGAACTACACCCTTCCATTTGGTGTCGATACCCATAAAAATATTATTTGTAAAATTTGAAATCAATCGGTCAACTCTAAGGGGTGCCTCTGGCCACTTAAAGTTGAGGGGTTTTGTTGTGGCCATTATTAAGAAAAATTTAAATTTTTTGTACGACACCCTCCAATTTGATGTCGATACCCATAAAAATATTATGTTTAAAATTAGAAATCCATCGGTCAACTCTAAGGGGTGCCCTTGGCCACTTAGAGTTGAGAGGTTTGGTTGTGGCCATTACAAAGAAAAATTTGAATTTTTTGTACGACACCCTTCCATTTGGTGTCGATACCAATAAAAATAATATTTGTAAAATTTGAAATCAATCGGTCAACTCTAAGGGGTGCCTCCGGCCACTTAAAGTTGAGGGGTTTTGTTGTGGCCATTATTAAGAAAAATTTAAATTTTTTGTACGACACCCTCCAGAACAAAACCTTTCAAGTTTAAGTGGCCGGGGGAACGCCTTAGAGTTGAACGATTGATTTCAAATTTTGCAAATAAGATTTTCAAGGGTATTCACACGCAATATGGGGATGTCGTACAAAAAATTAAATTTTTCTTTGTGATGGCCAGAACAAAACCTTTCAAGCTTAAGTGGCCGGAGGCACGCCTTAGAGTTGAACGATTGATTTCAAATTTTACACATAATTTTTTTATGGGTATTGACACGAAATGGGAGGGTGTCGCACAAAAAATAAAAGTTTTTTTTAAGGTCCAGAACAAAATTTCTCAACTTTAAGTGGTCGGAGGCACGTCTTTGAATTGACCGATTGATATCAGATTTTGCAAATAATATTTTTACGGGTATTGACATGAAATGGGAGAGTGTCGTACAAAAAATTAAAATTTTTCTTTGTAATGGCCAGAACAAAACCTCTTAACTCTAAGTGGCTGGGGCACGCCTTAAAAATTACCGATTGATTTCAAATTTTGCAAATAATATTTTTTCGGGTATTCACACATAATGGGAGGGTGTCGTACAAAAAATTTGAATTTTTCTTTGTAATAGCCATAACAAAACTTTTCAAGTTTAAGTGGCCGTGGGCACGCCTTAGAGTTGACCGATTGATTTCAAATTTTACACATAATTTTTTCAATACCCATATTGACATGAAATGGGAAGGTGTCTCACAAAAAATAAAAGAAAATTTTTTTTAAGGTCCAGAACAAAATTTCTCAACTTTAAGTGGCGGAGGCACGTCTTAGAATAGACCGATTGATTTCAAATTTTGCACATAATATTTTTACGGGTATCGACATGACATGGGAGGGTGTCGTACAAAAAATTTAAATTTTTCTTTGAATGGCCACAACAAAACCCCTCAACTTTAAGTGGCCAGAGGCACCCCTTAGAGTTGACCGATTGATTTCAAATTTTACAAATAATATTTTTATGGGTATCGACACCAAATGGAAGGGTGTCGTACAAAAAATTTAAATTTTTTTTTGTAATGGCCTCAACCAAATCTCTCAACTTTAAGTGGCCAGAGGCACCCCTTAAAGTTGACCGATGGATTTCAAATTTTAAACATAATATTTTTATGGGTATCGACATCAAATTGGAGGGTGTCGTACCAAAAATTTAAATTTTTCTTTATAATGGCCACAACAAAACCCCTCAACTTTAAGGTGCCGGCGGCAGCCCTTAGAGTTGACCGATTGATTTCAAATTTTACAAATAATATTTTTATGGGTATCGACACCAAATGGAAGGGTGTCGTACAAGAAATTTAAATTTTTCTTTGTAATAGCCACAACCAAACCTTTCAACTTTAAGTGGCCGGGGAACCCCTTAGAGTTGACCGATGGATTTCAAATTTTACACATAGAATTTTTATGGGTATTGACACCAAATGGGAGGGTGTCGTACAAAAATTTAAATTTTTCTTTGTAATGGCCACAACCAAACCTCTCAACTTTAAGTGGCCGGGGACACCCCTTAGAGTTGAACGATTGATTTCAATTTTTATACATAATTTTTTTATGGGTATTAACACGAAATGAGAGGGTGTCGCCCAAAAAAAAAAAATTTTTTAGGGTCCAGAACAAAATTTCTCAACTTTAAGTGGTCGGAGGCACGTATTAGAATTGACCGATTGATATCAGATTTTGCAAATAATATTTTTATGAGTATTCACACGAAATGGGAGGGTGCCGCAAACTGTAAAATGAAAAAAAAAATTCTAGTGTAACCTAAGGGCCACCCTAATACAAACATCCAATTAAAATCTTTAAATTTATATTTATTTATCTGCTTTTAAAATATAAATGACACAATATGAATAAATTTTCCAATTTCTATGTCATAAACAAAACCGTCTTTAGTTACAAGCTTGATAATGTTTTCGTACAAAAAATCGTCAACTTTATACATATACATATGTTTATTCTATTTACACTACAAAATTCTATATTTTTATTCTATTTGGTGTATAAAGTACCGAAAATCATTAAATAACACATCTTTAAAGGTTTATTATTTTTTGCATTTCGCGTCTAGTAGGCTTATAACTAAAGACGGTTTTGTGATGAACAAATTCAAATTTAAAAATTTTATTATTATTTCTAAAATAAAAGCAACAGTTTCGATTTAGTTATTGTATGGGGATGACGTTACGTAAACTCATGATATATTTTAAAACAACGTAAATTATTTTATGTAAATAAATATTTTTATCTCGTTTTTCTTAAATAAATAGGTGAAATAATTTTTTTTAATATCTTAACACAAACTGTTTGTTACCATACTATTTAAAAAGAATATTTGAATATTATTTAGTTAACTATTTTTATTTTTACATTTTTAATGTAAATTGTCCGTAAATAATTCTAAAATTAATTAACGTCACCTTCCCGAGAGAGACAAACTAACACTAACAAAATTATTTCATTCAATCAACTCAATTGATTGTCTTAACGAGTGTTCTAGGATGATTTATTCTAGTTAAGAAATTAGAAAATAGATGGCTTTTAAAAAATCACTTTCGTCACTAGGTACGAAAGTAGTTTGGTGACCAAAAAGAAATTTTCGATGCAATGAACAAACATCGAAAGTAATAGTAGAAAAAATAGTTTATTTTAACTACCAATAATATTTTCTAAGCTCACTTCTTTCTTGTTTTTAAATAATTTTTAAAATTAAATTAACACAAATACATTAATTAAACCAACTAAGACTTATTCCGCTCAACAATTTCCCAAAACTCCTTCATTTTATTTTTTGGTTTCCTTCATTTCAAAATTTGCAAAGGCAAATCGATTAGAAAAAAATTATTCCTAATTTTTTTTACTTGTTTTAAATTTCGGAAGATACCCAATCACTTCTTATACTAATACATACATAATACTTCTAATACTAATACATTACAAGAAGTGACTTTGGATTTAATAGAAAATCGGGACAAACCTTGTGATAAGGCACATATTTCTGCCAGCCTTTCATAATTGTTTTCGTTGTTCATCGTAGAAAATTCAAAACACGATTTATTGTAGTCGTTATGATGCCGGTAACTATAACTTTATAAATTGAAGTCGATAAAATTTTAACATGACTTTAAATCTTCTTCTGGCACTTTAAAAAAATACAAATTGCAGTGTTTTTCGTTCAAATTTAATCACTTTCTTTTAATCAATCGAGGTATAAATAAATAAAAGTTGCTGTTTCGATAAAGTTCGTAAATATGTAAACAAGGAAAAGGTAATAATTTTTGAAAATATAAACAAAACTCTCCTGGGTTTAATTTAAACAAAATGTCAAGCTAATGGTTTTTGAAAATAGCACCAACCGTTGCTTTTTATCGATTTTCCATCTTACTCTTGTAATTTTCCATATTTTGTTTTTATTTAGATTTACAGGATTTTGCAAAGAACGTATTTCGGTATAATTTTTTTCGAATCGATAGGTTATGTTCTGAATCGTTAGTTTTAATGATTTAAAAAAACAGAATAAAGCTTTAAGTTTATATTAAAATTATCCAATAAGAAATAAATGAAAATCGATTGCGATTTAATAGAATTTAGATTGTAGGGATTTTGCAGTTAAATCCAAAAGTATAATGTAATTGCGTTGGTTCTACGGGTGGGTTTATTGGACTTAGTTTTATTTATCCAAGTATTAGTATCAAGGGATAAAACATACACTATTAGCTTAAAGCAGTAGCAACAGTTTGATTAATAAAATGTCAAAATTGTGTTTCAATTTTTCTGTTTATGTCTCTATTGAATTCGTAAAGAAAACTTGATTGTTTTTTTAACAAACTTTTTTTATTGAGAACTGATATTGGATATTGAATGGATTAGAAAAAAAGAAACGGAAATTTCTTTATTCATAATGGTCTTGGTTTACACCAATCAGTTTATTTTCAGGTAACAATTAAGTGTGTGGCGAACATCAAAACTAAAATCATTTCTCATAAAAATTTAAAATTTAGCAGGCGATGATTTCGTTAACATTTATTAAAAAAACAAAAAAATATTTTTTTATTATTCGGATTTTGTTTTTTCCAAATAGTTTCGAGTTCTTAACTTTCTTGTTAATTAAAAATGTAATTCTCTATGTAAATTATATTTCATCGCCTCGCCATCAATTTGATTAATACAATAAGACAAATTTCATGTAACTTGTATAATCTATTTATAAATACAATTAAACTCTAAAATGTTATTGTGTTTTGAGAGAATTTAATTTATGTTTGTGCTACTTAATAATGGTTCAAGATCATTAGTGAATGTGGAAGCTACTGTACCTGAAGAAGTTTGGAAATAAGTTTAATTCATCATATGGTTTGGTTGATATAACAACATTTTATCTGCTGGCTTTTGTGTTTAATTTACGTGAACAGTAAAATTGGTAAATCATAACCGAAGATTCAGCTTAATCAACACATTCAAGGTAACTCATTATATTGGATACAACATCAGTTATCATCATACTCATCACTTGGAGAATTCAACGCCACTAGCAGCCGACTTCTATATTAAAATCTGCCTCCACTCAACGCAGTATCATCCATAAGTGTTGTCAAAACCAGTTGGCTTTCATTCCATTTTTAACCTTCAATCAAACTAAAACAAACTCGAACAAAGCCACTAAATACGCGTGTAGTATTACACTTTTAGAGGTTCTTCAAAATCAAGTTTAAAAAAATTTCGAAGTTCATCATTTTTATGTTTTCAATTTTCACATCAAAGGAATTTTCTCAAACGAAAAATAATCAGAAAATTTCGCTATTGTTTTGAATATAAAATTCAAACAACGGATACGGATCAAATTTTATACGTCAAGTTATTTAAATTTAGCAATTATATTTTGATTATTCTTTTGTCGAAATATTTACTACCTAATTGATTTTTATTTATTTGAATTTTCAATGTTTCCTTGAAGGTAATAATTTAGAATGTTTTTTGATTTGTTGAAAAATTATTTGCAATTTTTATGTAATGATTTAAGTAATAAAAGAAGTTAGCATAGTGAGAGAAAATCCTAGGGGTAATATATTCCTAGCTTATTATAATTAGCTGTAAACTAACTTTTAGTTTGTCCCAACGGTGCAGAATCTGTTTAGTAAAGGGCTAATTTATCTAAATTTCTTTGTATTTAACAGAAGGCTTGACATGTCCACGAGGCTCCTTACAATGTAGATCCATATTTGACGTGGTTCTTCTGGGATTAACATGAAAGGAAAAATTAAAGTTTAAGTATCGGATGAAATCAGATCCATAATGCGTCGGATTTATTCTTTTCCCCGTTTTACTCGTCAATCGGTTTGTGCAAACAGTCAAACTGTCAAGATTGCTCACTGTCACTGTAATAAAATGCAAATGGATTTCTTTGTGTGTACATCGTACAAATGGAATGCTTTGCCCAAATCAATAGTCTCGAGTGTCTTTAATCCACAAAGATTTAAAACAAACGTTCACCAACACCTCAAGGCGCATGTTGTTGTGGGACCTAGGTCTTAAAGATATCTTTATGTTGTTGTGACAAATTTTGTAACTCCTACTTCACAACATTTTTTATTAAAAAAAAGCAATTTTATTGTTAAGATTTTTAAGTGCCGTTAAATGATTATGAGGCTGGACTTCAACTCGGAGAACCGGGAACCAAGTTCAATGTTCATTGACAACAAAATATATATAATAAAAAACAAAAACAAAATATTTCCAATAAAAGATAATTTATTGCTTCTTAAAAAGTAATTAGGGTTTTGTTCCTCCTCCTAGAATTCAAACCACATTGTCACTTTATTTTAATATAATACATCGTACACTTATATCTAATCTAAATTAGAATTCATAGAATTTATTTGATGTTCTTATATCGGTTACAATCACATACAAAAATTTAATTAAAAATCGTTTTGAATTTTCAAAACAATTTTACTGTTGATTAAGAAAGATAAATACTAAAAATTTTCAATCCAACAATAAATTCTTTTATGGTTGCAATTTTTCAGATTATTAGTTGATAAGTTCTAAGTTAAACACAACAAATTTATGGTAATGGTATTTACCAATGGTGCCTATACTATGGTATATTAGGTTATTACAAGTAAATATTTTTGTTTCGATTAATGAAAATCAACCAAAACTAATTTAATAAAACGCGGACCAGATGAATTTAAATTCGAGGTTTATGAACATTTGATGCACTCTCATAGTTATACGAATAAATATTAAAAATTGACTCTTAACGTTGAAGTAGCTTGTATAGATAAACTCTTTACAAATGAAAAACATAATTGGATTTAATCTCAATAATATCACGTTTTTCAATCCTTCTGCCAATTGGTCTTTTGTAGTACGAGGTTTGGTGTTCTAGGAAAGTCTACCAGCTAGCCGTTGCATGCGAAATGCACCCCACCTCTAGATCGCTTAAGCAACGGTTCTTCCTAAAAAAACAAAACAACCAAACCGCGTACTCTATATCCCACCCAGATTCTATGGGAGAGTGCATTTCCGTGTAACAACCCTAGCTAAACTATTTTTATTAACAATTTATCATCTTGTACCAAAAATCACTCTAATATAACAACCAAAAAAGACCTGTTCTTTTAAGAAATACGCTGCTCACAAAATGGGTTGAAAATTTTTTAAAAATGTATTTATATATTTTTGAGCTACGCTATAATATATTATTAAATGTAAAGAGGGAAGTTGAAGTACAGCTGACACAGATAATATCTTGGCCATTACAGAACAGAACTAAAAGAGGAGATCTGACCAACTACATTCGCAGTTTAGCTATGGCTCAGAAAGGCAAGGTCTATCATTTCTCTGCTCATCATTTTCTGGGAGGCAAACGACATCACCAAAACACACTGAATTAGATGTTGGTGTTGGTGTAGAGAAAACGTTAGTCACAGCGAGCCGATTGAAAGGCGAACCTTTTCCTTGTTATCGTCCACTGATCTGCGCTCTAAGTACCCTGTAACAAGTTACGTTCCTAGGAATAGAGTTTTTAAAGATAATGGCAGATAAAATACCTGAACGTAACACTTGTTTGTTTGTTTTATTTATTTAATTTATAATTCAAATACATACAATAGTTAACAATTATAGATATATTAGTATTTATTAGTATATCGAATTATACCTACTTGGTGGTCCGGACCCATGAACGTGGTAAAATAACAATAGAGAGATGACCTAGATGTTAAATTATAAAGGGTCAACAAGATTCGGACCATATCACATCACCTCTCCGGATCCTCTCGCAGCAGTCAAGAATTTCCACCCAGTTAATATACGCAGGATTATAAGCCCCGATAGGAATACCACTGAAAGACATTTTCTACCTTCGCGGCTGTAAACTAAAGACACAAAAATAAACTGAAGCATACAAGTTGTTGGTGTATCAAGGACTTACGCTTCCTGCCTTACATGCCCAGAACAACAACAAACACACAAATAAATATGTAAAACACAAAGAATGTTTGGCGCGTTCTGGCCTTTTGTCCACAGAACAAAACTAACAAACAACCTCAATGAATTGTCTGCGCGTCAGGACTGACAAGAATCTTGCGTTCCGCCACAGAACAAAACTAACAAAAGCACTCAAAGAATTATCTGCGCGTCACGACTTACATGGATCTTGCCTTTCGCACACAGAATAAAACTTAACAAAAAACTCAAAGAATTATCTGCGCGTCAGTAGTTTAAAGCCCTGCGCCCACAAAACAATGCACACGTACAAAAATTCAAACCATAGCAAAAGAAATTCAACATTTAAAATAAAAGAAAGGAATTTTTAAATATACAAAACAGATAAGATTCAAAACGTTAAAAATTTTTAAAAATTTAAAAATTTTATAGAAAACAACTCTTTGCAAATTTACAAATTCAAAATAAATATTCAAAAATTAAAAATGTACAAAACATATTAAAAATTTAATGTAAATCATCAAATTCAAAAATAATCTGTTTTAACAAAACAATTTTGAAGGAAGAAAAAAACAAAAATTCCAAAATAATAAACAAACCAATAAATTTTGATTTTGTGCCAAAAAGAGCATAGGTAGAATTTTCCTGAAAAGGGTAGACAGGTAGACGTTAGACAAAAGGTAGACAAAATAAATATTCTCAAACTAAGAAAAACAATTATCTAATTCATAAAAATAAGCATTTTCCAAAAAAAAAAACAGTTTTGAAAACAAAAATCTATAAAATGTAATAACAAACTTGAGCTGGAGGTTGTTAATTACACGTAGTAGTTCAAGTCTGGTAGTGGTCCAGCTGATACTTCAAAACAAATTTAAAAAAATTAAAAAATGTTTAAAAATTTCAAAAAAATTAAAAATTAAAAATAACTTACAAAAAACTGAATAATTCAAAATCTAAATAAATTCAAAATATTCAAAAGTTCAAAACAATTTTAGAAACTTAAACAAAGTTCGGAAAACATTTCATAAAAAATAAGAATTTCAAAAAAATTCTAAATAATTTAAAAATTTAATAAAATCCAAAGATTCTAAGAAAAATACAGTTCAAATTTTCAAAACAAAACAAAACTACAAAAAATTTCAAACAAATATTATTAAATTACAAAAAAAGATTTAAAATATGAATTAAAATTTGATAACACTTGTAATCCCTCTAATATTTTTTATTTTATTTTGCTCAATGCATTCGCTTACGCTATTATCAAGAGCGATTCAAAAAATTTTAAACTTAAACTAGTTAAGCAAAATAAAATAAAAAATATTAGCGAATTAATAACAAGCGTTATCAATTTATAATTTATAATAAAATGTTTCGCCAAGTTGCCGAAAGTCTACACAATTTCAAAAAAAATTTAATAAAAACAAATTTGAAATTTAAAACTTACATAAAAATTAAGAATTACAGAAAAATTTAAAAATTACCGAAAAAAATTTTAAAAGCTCAAAAAAAAAAATTAAAATTTTTAAAAAATTTAAAAAACACAAAAATTCAATATATGCACTATTTAAAATTCTGGTAGCTTAGAATTACTAAATAAACTACAAAAAATTATTTAAAAATTTAAAACCTTTAAAATTTCAAAAACTACAGAACATTAAAAAGTTACTTAAAACTAAAAAAAATAATTTACAATTTAAAAACTTACAAAAATTACGAATTTAAAATTAAGTTTAAACAAAATGTAAAAAATATAAGGGAATCAAAAAGAAATTTATAAAAGTACAAAAATCCGGAAATTCCAAACTGCTCACTACGCTTGTGCTGTAACCTACACTTTTTTTAGAAAATGCGTTCACACTAATAATACGATCTACTTTTTGATGTAGTTAAAAAAGAATGCATTATGTTTATTTCGAAATACTCAAAAAACAAACAGAAAAAAGAATGGAACGCGAAGAATTAATAAAAGAACGTTTATTGTTAAAATTTGAAGTCAGAATATTCCGCATGCATTAACGAAAAAATCCTTTTTGTTCTAACAACAAATCAAAAATAAAAACACATAATTTCAAAGTAACCTAAGTAATTTTTAATCACATCACTATAAAATATCTACAAACTTAGTCTAGTCTAAAATTTACTATCGATGTATAGTTTCATGAGTTTTCTCGAGCACAAACTTGATAATAATGTAGCATTTGTTGTGTTCCCTCATACAATAATTTTAGATACTTAAAGTTTCATAATGAATGCCATTTTCTTCAGTCACTAAATATTCATTACCATAGCTTAAAACTCATAGCCACTGTATCCTACATTTCTTTTCCTAGTTGCTTTTCCATTCCAAAATAAGGCTACGGATATTGAAAGCTGTGTACGATGCTGTGCGCAAAGTAGTGCTGAAAGCGTAGAAATTGCTGCATAACTGTACGCGTATAATCAAATAAGAGTATTTACAGTGAAGCGAATATATTTTTTGTGCTTCCACTGTGTTCGTAGCCTAAACCAAAACATTTTTCTACCCTGTGAACGTAAAAATATTGTAGTACAAGGCCATCTTGTAGTAGGAGGTCTGGTAGACCGTGAAGGTTTACCAGTTGATCGTGCATGCAAACCATATTCACCCTTCGCTAGCTCAGGCTGGCGTGAATTCTGGTGACCAACACAAATAAATTTAGAATTGAAACAAAAAGATCGCGTGCCTTAAACCACCACCCAGGCATGCGTGGAAGTTGCATTACCGTGCCACAATTCTCCCTTTCTTATTTACCTAGGCCCATGATTATTAACACAACAAAAATATAAAAACACAAACAAAAATACATATAATAAAAGTAACAAAATTTTCCCGACTGCCGTAAAAAATAATAAGAAATCAAAACAAATCAGCGCAATTCAAAATTTATAATCAAATTTCAAAACAAATAACGCAAAAAAAAATTAAACTTAAAATTAAACTTAAAGATGAAACGAGCCTTCATATAACTACATATCTGAGCTTTAACCATTGAAAAATATACTGCGTCCCATAATCAGGGATTATGCCATTGGCTGGACTATTGGCAAACCAATTTTAGTTTTGTTCCTGCAAATTTGTAAAACAAATTTGCTTTTTATCTCTTATTTTATTTTTATTTTCCCTATCCTATCACGAAGTATTGGCCTATGTCATATTTTATATGTGATAGGATTTATGGTTTAGTTATCCATTACTTAACAAAAAAATATTAAAAAAAAACAAAAAAAAACAGATTTGCGTCCATTAACATCCTTAGAACGCATGTTGTTGTGGGATCTTGGTCTTAAAACGTGACACATATTGTAATGCCTACTACATATCACATTTTATTTAAAAAAAAAAAACAATCTAAAATAAAAAATATGGAGGGGCTGAAATCTCACAGCTCTGAGATATCAAGACTTCGGTCTGGGTTATGGATTTTTATATAGTTTTCGGCAAAAAACTTTTATGAGGACATGGTTTTTAGTTTTGGGCAGCGATGTATATCAAACATAACTCTTTGTTAAAGTACAAGTATTTTTTATCTCTGTTTAAAAGTTTATTACAAAACTAACACGAAACATCAATACGTTGCCGGAAAATTATAATCAAAATTCCAAAAATATTGTTAAATTAAATAAAACCAATTTTTTTCAAAATTCCAAAAATATTCCAAAAATTAGAATGAAATCAACTATTTAAACTTTTTCTAAATTCCAATAATATTCCAAAAATTCTTACAAAATCAAAAATTAAAACTTTTGCCGAAATTCTAAAAATATTGCAAAAATTATTACAAAATCAAAAATACAAACTTTTTCAAAATTCCAAAAATATTTCCAAAACTATAACAAATTCAAAAATTTCCATGTCCAATTTCATTTTAAATTACATTTACGTCATAAAAACAGCTACCTTTTTTTCCAAAAAATTGGCTAAACAAATAAATGAAATCATTTTTGACACACTTGACATTATTTTTTGACAAACTTATAATGCCATAATTCTCTATAATAATAATAAAACTTCATTTCAAACAAACAATTAATTTTATTTTTTTTCCAAAAAATTAGGTAAAAAAATTAATAAAAATCTTTCTTTTGACACCTTGACAACATTTTTTGGACAAACTTATAACGCAATAATCTAAATTTTGGTCTCACATACTAATCCCGACCATAAAGATTTCTCCAAATTCAATGTTCCTAGTCGTAATCACTTAAAACGAACGTTTTTTAAGCAAAAAATATGCAAATTTCCTTGTTTTGACACCTTTTCGATTTTTTCGACACACTTCCGGTACAGTTATTGAACACAGCGTCCTTTCGGCTCTTCCTATTAAGTAAACCTATTTTTAGAAAAAAAATTTTTCAAATCCGTCCAGCGGTTTTCTAGATTTCGTCGGTTGTGACGGCCGGCCGGCCGACAGACAGACATACATTTTTTTTTTTTTGCTTTTTTAGAATCAGTAGGTCCTAAAACGTCGAGAAATGCCAAAAAAAGTGGGGGTAAGAATTTCACTTTTGGCTCATGAATGTTATATTTAGGTCTTTCAGACCGAAGTAATTCAAAAAACCAAGTTTTTGGTTTTTTATTTTATCTTGTACAAAAAAATTTTTTTTTTCACGAAATTCGGTGAAAACTTTCCTTTTTGTGTCCCAAATATGATGTAATTTATTTGATTTGAAATATTTATTTTTTCACCTTATTTTGAATTAATATCGAAAAAGCACCCTAATTTTCAATCAACCGTCAAAATATCAGCTTTTTTCAAAAAGTTGGTATGCTTTCTGTTCGTTGAAATCTCTACTTTTCGATGGTGAAAAAAAATATATTACTATATAGCAAATCTTCTCAGAAAATGCAAAAAAATGAATTGAATTTTCGATTGAAAATTAGGGTGCTTTTTCGATATTAATTCAAAATAAGATGAAAAAATAACTATTTCAAATCAAATAAATTACAGCGTATTTGGGACATAAAAATGTAAGTTTTCACCAAATTTCGTGAAAAAAAATTTTTTTGTAAAAGATAAAAATAAAAAACCAAAAACCTGGTTTTTTGAATTTTTCACATAAATTTTGAGGTTATGTGCAAAAAGTGTTGAGACAAAAGTTTTAGATCTTTTTATTACCTACAATATAACTTTTTTCCATAGGTCTTTTAGTTGTGCCGGAAATCGAGATAGACCGTTTTTTACCCTTAAAAACTCACCCCTTCCCCTTCCCGACCTCAGATCGCCCGTAAATTATTTTTCATTTCATTTTTATAAGATTCTCCTCCTTTTCTAATGGGTTTCATCCTACTATTATTTTTTTCACTTTTTTATTATTTTTAAGGGCTTCTACCCTGGTCTAAACAGAAAAAAAACAATCCCAATTTTCTTTATCACATTTTTTTTCACAACATTTGAGTTTTATCTATATATAAAAAAAACTTAAACAATTATTGGAGCAATTTCACGAAGATTCAACAACGTTTTGACTTGACCCCTTTTAATTTTGATTATTTTTTGTTTATAGATAGTCTTTGATAAATAAAAAATACAAGTTCTCTTAGAATTTGTTTTTTCGACCAAGGGTCTTCACAGGGTGCCCCTCAATTTTTGTTATTTTGTGATGTGAGTGCATTTTGACGAGCGATTGTAGAAAAACTACTCAATTGATTTTCATAAATGATAAATCGTTGAATAGGTATTAGAACAAAGTTTTTAAAAATGTACACTTTTTTGAAATAATTTTTAATGGTGTAACATAAGGAAAAAATGGTGTAAAAAAGATGGCATAGCCTTTTTTTTTTTTAAACTTAATTGAAGCTTATTTTATATCTGACCACTTGTTTAGGACTAGCTATATTTTTTGTTTTAGAGATAAAATTCGTTGTGCATATGACTGTCGGGAATCAGTTTTTTTTGTTCTGAAGGAAAATTATAAAAATGGCGATTTTTAGATTCAGATTTTTTTTTTATGTTAAATATCAAATATTTTATTATTAAATGAACATTTTAAAAAGCAATTTCAGTCAAGTTCAGCAAAATTTTGCGACATTTTGACTCGACCCTTTTTAATTTGGTTTATTTTGGTCTATATTTAAAAAAATTCTACTTGAAGCCGTATTTTTCATTTATCAAAAGCTATCTATAAACTAAAAATAAACCAAATTAAAAATGTTCGAGTCAAAATGTCGCAAAATTTTGCTGAGCTTGACTGAAATTGCTTTTTAAAAAGTTCATTTAATAATAAAATATTTGATATTTAACATAAAAAAAAATCTGAATCTAAAAATCGCCATTTTTATAATTTTCCTTCAGAACAAAAACTGATTCCCGACAGTCATATGCACAACGAATATTATCTCTAAAACAAAAAATATAGCTAGTTCTAAACTTTCACAAGTGGTTAGATATAAAATAAGCTTCAATAAGTTTAAAAAAAAAAAGGCTATGCCATCTTTTTTTCAATTACACCATTTTTTTCTTATGTTACACCGTTAAACATTATTTCAAAAAATTAACAGTGTACATTTTTAAAAACTTTGTTCTAATACCTTTTCAACGACATATCATTTATGAAAATCGATTAAGTAGTTTTTCTACAATCGCTCGTCAAAATGCACTCACATCACATAATAACAAAAATTGAGGGGCACCCTGTGAAGACCCCTGGTCGAAAAAAAAAATTCTAAGAGAACTTGTATTTTTTATTTATCAAAGACTATCTATAAACAAAAAATAATCAAAATTAAAAGGGATCAAGTCAAAACGTGGTTGAATCTTCGTGAAATTGCTCTATTGTAATAATTTAAACAAAAATTTTTCTTAACACCAAACATATATGACATAGCACCAAACATATTGACATACCCGAAAGTTTTGCCGCTTTCGTTCTGTCAATCTCTGCGTTTTCGTTTTCAATTATCTGGTTTGATATTTTATGAGCCTTTAAATATTGGGCTCGATTAACAGAGTTCTTTTTATAATCCAAATATCAAATAATCTACGTTTGTTTCTAAGAGCCTTATTTAGCTGCTTTCGAAAACAAATATTTTTGTTGGGGTTTCATTATTGAAAAGGGAACGAATTTGTTAATACCGAAAAGAATGGTTTCGGTAAAGTTTTGAGCAGATGCATTTACATCGTCAGTATAAAAACAATGACGGGTTTCAAGGTTGTCTTGAAAAAAACTTCTTAGACCATTGGTGTCTCTAGTTTATAGCAAATCAGTTTTGATAGTTGATGTGATTAGATAATGGTCAGAATTTCCAATACTACCCTTGTTGACATTGACACTCGTAATATCTGGCATAGATGTGAGATAAAGGTCTAAGAGAAAATTTTTCTCACCGCCATTACGAGGAGTGAAAGTTGGCCTTTTTACAATCTGCGTCAGGTCGTGCGATATTAAAATATTAAAATATTAAAATATTAAAATATTAAAATATTAAAATATTAAAATATTAAAATATTAAAATATTAAAATATTAAAATATAAAAATATTAAAATATTAAAATATTAAAATATTAAAATATTAAAATATTAAAATATTAAAATATTAAAATATTAAAATATTAAAATATCAAAATATTAAAATATTAAAATATTAAAATTTTAAAATATTAAAATATTAAAATATTAAAATATTAATATATTAAAATATAAAAATATTAAAATATTAAAATATTAAAATATTAAAATATTACAATATTAAAATATTAAAATATTAAAATATTAAAATACTAAAATATTAAAATATTAAAATATTAAAATATTAAAATATTAAAATGTTAAAATATTAAAAGATTAAAATATTAAAATATTAAGATATTAAAGTATTAAAGTATTAAAATATTAAAATATTAAAATATTAAATTATTAATATATTAAAATATTAAAAAGAAATAAACATTAAAAAAAAAACAATAAAATAAATTATATTCAGTAAATTATTGTGATATAACATCACCCCGATGGAAAATCTCCCATCAAGAATAATATAAGAACTGAATCTAAAAAATTATGGTGCAAATTATGAAACTTCTTGCAATCCATACAATTTTAGATCGATCTAGTTTCGAACCAATGAGAAAATTTTAAACTTTGAAAAAGTTTATCATTCTCATCAGGGCTAGCCGACTAGATAAACTCTACCAAAAAATGTGAACGCTAATTAATATAAACCACAAATTAAGTTACAACTCTAGCGAAGTATAAAAACAAAAAATTTACATAAACATGTATTTAATAGATTCAGGTTTAGTCAATTAATTTCTCTGGTGATCACTGTTTTGTTATACTCTAGACATTTTAGTATTGAATAACAAACTTGTATCGGTGAGAAGAAGATGACTAGTCTTATTAGTAAATTATTAGAAAATTATTTGAGATATAACACCACCCCGATGACTAAACCTGAATCTATGACCGACAGACTAAACCTGAATCTATGTAAATTTTTTGTTTTTATACTTCGCTAGAGTTGTAACCTAATTTTTGGTTTATATTCATTAGCGTTGACATTTTTTGGTATAGTTTATCTAGTCGGTTAGCCCTGATGAGAATGATAAACTTTTTGAAAGTTTAAAATTTTCTTATTGGTTCGAAACTAGATCGCTCTAAAATTGTATGGATTGCAAAAAGTTTCATAATTTGCACCATAATTTTTTAGATTCAGTTCTTATAAAATAAATTATAGCTTATAGAAATACCAAGTAAATAAATATAATCCAAACCACTCAACCACTTCCAGAACCTAGGTGGCTAGAAATTACTTAAAGGGCTTTTGATCAGCTGTTTTGGTGATGACTTCTGTCCGAAAAGCAAACATATTAGGTCTAGCTATGGCTCAGAAAACCAAGGGCTAGCATTTTCCACCCTAAGTTTCCCTGTCAGGCCAACAACAACACCCAAACGATGTATTGAGAAAAAGGTGTTAGTACTGGTGTTCCTTGAATGCAGCAGCCATGGCACGAAGAACAGACGAATATATCTCTGTTATCGTCCTCGGATACTAATCGCAACAATACCCTAACAGGCTATGCTCTATCGAAAAACAAAATCGAAGACAGTGGTACAAACAATTTAAATGAGCATTGCACTGTAAAGTTTCCGTTCTACAGAGGATCAAGAGCCTAACGATACATTCGCAGGGTGGGATGGTATTGGCGTAAACCACCAATAACCAACAAGGTCCATCATCTGCTTGTTACATCATTCCTGACCTCCTCGACGAAACAAAAACTTTACTTTAACTCGGAGTATGCGGTATGAAGTTTGCTGGTGGTTTGTGAAGGTCCACCACTTGGTCGTGCACGCTACACTTTATTCACCCGCCACTAGCTCATTTGAACGGGGGCTCTTCCGACCAACCTCTTTACAAGTAAATTTAACATAGCAAAACTAAATGCGTGCCCAAGACACCACCCAGGCTTACAAACGGAGAGGAACCCCTCTGTCACTCCTCCTTGTTGATCACATGTACTTTCAATATTAAACGATAGGTCCGGCGATCCAAAGATCATCTGACCATACCTACACAATGAGAAAAAAAATAAAAACTTGATCTTAATTTTTTTTGCTTAAAATTTGAAACAAACTACCGTTGGTTAAACGTAATTATAGGCGTTCGATTAAAGTAATAGTAGATTGTATTACTAGTGCGAATGCGTTTTCCAAACAAGAGTCAGTTTGTTTAAATAACTCTTGTTTGGAAAACGCATTCGCACTAGTAAAACACACTATTTTTTCTAACAAGTGCGTAAAATTTATAAATATTTATTTAATTGTTCATTTAATCATTTAATTAACAAAGTTATAAACGAATTTAAGCTTTTTGAATAATTAAAGTGCGCCATCTTCGTTGTAATAGTTGTAAATTATACTAGCTCAAAAATATAAACATAAGAATCCTACTAAAAGAACACATAGGAATCCAATAAGGAATCCAATAAGGCTGTCAAAATTGTAAACTTTGAAAACCTAAATAAATTGTCTTTTCTTGCAATTCAAATGATGCAATGTGTTTAAGTTGATTTTACTATATGGTAAGTTATTTAAATTATTATTTTGATATTTTAGTGCCATAAAAATATTATATATAGATAGATATATGGATAGATGTAACTACAAATCTCACATGCAAGCGGCGTTACGGTCCAGGCTTACAAAATATTTTGTGGTCATATGTGCGGAAAAGAAGTTTTTCTTTTATTCTATTCTAGTACAAAATTGAATATTTTTTACGCATGTGTTACAAAAAATTATTTGATCCATCGTTTGCCGATTTACTATAATTATTTTATAAATGCAGTGTTTTTTTAAATTTGCGTTTTTTGATTTTGAGTTGAGAAATTGTGATTATTTTGTTAATTGATTGATTGATTGGACTGTGGGACCAAGCACTAGGCGAGACTCCCGGATTACGGCCGGGCCACTTCCTACAGTCGTTTTACATATAACAATAGGTAAGGATAGGTAGGTAATTGTAAGTTAGGAGTGAACGACCCGGTTACAGACACCTGGCAAATCGTATCTAGCTACTACTGTTACGAGACAATCACAAGGACAATCACTTATACATATAATCTGCAATCGCCAATCAGCAATCCCGTATCTAAAATTTCTCGCCTGCAATCTCCAGTCGGAAACCTGTTATTCATGTAATTTATTAGTATAATAGGATGATGACTAAATTGTAGTCCTCTGCACTCTCCAATCTGAATTCATGTTATTATATTTATGGTTAAAATTATTTATGGTTATTTATGGTTAAAAACATTTATATTATGTACATATATATAAAAAACAAAAAAACCCTTTTGAAAATTGAGTGAATTTCATATAAAAAGGTATTGGGATTGAAATGGATAAAAATATTATCTATCACTTGATGTTTTTATTTGAAATGTATTTATTTAAATTTTATAAAACATTATTTTATATAATATAATTAACGCAAGAATGTTTTGAATTTTTCTTGAAACACAAGAATTAATTTAACAAAAACAATTAACCCTGCTCGTTGATATCGTTCAAAAATCTTATTGGATTTTATGGATAATGTTTGGATAAATAGAAAGAGATAAATCTATCACATAAAATTATGTCAACAAATGAAATTTTAAACTGAATTTGAAATAATAACTAAATTTCGCTAGTTAAAGCTCTAAGTAGGTTTAAATTTTACACAAAATCGAGTAGCACAATAACACCTTTATTTAGTTTTCTAGTAAAAATCAGAGTTAATAAATTTTACATTTAGGGAAGATTACATCTTGGTCGCCCACATCTTTCCATTTTTGAAAGCAATCTTACCTTAGAGTTCAATTATTTAAAACCAACACTTTAAAACTATTATATTAGATATAAAACTGATTATTACAATTAATGTTTTCACTACATTTAGTTATACTTATATATTTATCATTTAAGAGATTAATTTAGTTTAAAATTCACACTGTCACTTATAACAAGTGTTGATAAGACGACCATTCACCATTGTCATACATATATATACACATATATACACATGCACATACATACACATACACACATATATACACGTACATACACACATATATACACCTGTACACACATATATATACATATATACATACATATACACATACATATACACATACATACATACGTATATACACACATACACTCATATACGCAAACATACATATACATATACATACATACATACATACATACATATACACACATACATACATATATATATACACATACATATATACATATATACACACATACACACATATACACACATACACACATGTATACATACATATACATATACATATATACATACACATACACATACACATACACATACACATACACATACACATACACATACACATACACATACACATACACATACACATACACATACACATACACATACACATGCACATACACATACACATACACATACACATACACATACACTTACACATACACATACATCCACATACATACACATACATACTCATACATACACATACATACACATACATACACATATATACGCACATACATATATACATATATATATTACATATATTTATTAACAGCAAACATACATATTAAGAAGTTTTCACCTTATGTCCAACATACTAATTTATGTGGTATTGTTATATAATTTTGATCAACTTGTATTATTCCTGTATATTCTTCCCCTAATGTTTGTAAATTGTTCGAAGATGAAAATCCATGATAAGAAAACTCAGAAAGAATTCGACATAAATGATTATAACGTATCCAATTTCTATTGCCAGTTATACGTAATAAATCTGAAAAGTTATTTGATAATTGTTGTGATATTGATACATCTTTTTGCGCTGTACGGATAATTTCCGCTTGGCCAGCATTCGCATGAAACAAACTCCTATTTAAAATTTGTGTTACCTCGATCTTGAATATTCTAGATATATAACAAAATTTCTATTAACTCGTTTTCTTCTGCAATCAACTGTAGAGGTGTCTAAAGCTGTAAAAGAATGTTGTATTTAAAGAAAATTGTGTTGTACTATTGCCGATTGTTGAGAATCGATAAAATCGTGATACGAAAATCGTTCAAAATTTTCGGTAAATTTATCTAAATTACGGCAAAATAATTTAATTTTTTACCAAAATCTCTACTTTCACCAAAAATCTTAACATATGTCAACTAATATAACTGTTTTATGTCACATCACTAAGGCAATTTTAAGGTTTAAGCTAAGAAGGGAGAAAACAAAATGGGTCGGGAAAAACAACCTTCAACAGACGGAAAATTAAATGTTATAAATTCAATTCAATGTAATGTTACAGAATACAGGAACTTTATTCTGACGTGTGTTTCCTCATTCCTACATGCATAAAGAAGAAACTATCGATCAATTCAGAGTGTGTATTAGATTAGAATTGAAGCATAGCAATACGATTACCATCGGTAAGACGGTGTTCAGCAGGGTAAAGTTGGTTTATAACTAAAACAAATTCCAATTAGTTCGAGTAAACGATCTTTGTCTAGACCTACTGTTCGGATGAGGAGAATGGCTGACGAATGTCTGAATTTCATTATACTTTGCGGTAAAGAATATCGATTAGTTTTTGGACGATATTGAACAAAGATTTGGAGAGTACCGAAGATCATTTATTTGAAACCTTAATAAATATACAAGTTATGATAACAAGTTATGACCAATACATCATATTCATCGACCTAGTATCAAAAAACATTCTCGAAAATCATCTTTAACCGTTTCTTGTTGTTTTAAATTTTAGGAATTCGATATGATGAGTGCATATTTGGTGGTATAAAAATAATATCTGCCGACATCCTGTATCAGTTGTCAAATATATCAGCCGTGCTTTTTAATGATAATTAAAATGCAGTTTAGCGGTCAATGATATGCTAAAAGACAAAATTGACCAAATTTTGTATTTTAAAATTAAAATCTGAGATGTTGACGTACTCAGTAATTCAATTTAAGAGGAATAATTTTATTTTGCCTTAACGTAAACCTTTCTCCACATCGCAGTTTAATAGCAGAGCACGGCACTATTTTTATTTGATAACTCAATGACACAATTCAATTTCTAGATTTAATTCTAACCACATTAACAGATGATGAGAGAGGTTTAATCCGGAGAGCCGATAAGCTTTTGGGATGTTCGTACATTTTTGTTTTACCGCTAGGCACTAACTTTTAATGTTGGATTATGTTGATGGACTATTTATAGCAAAATCCAGAACCAGAAGCAACAATCATTTGCTCAATCTCCAGCAGCACTTCTTCATACTAAATTTTTATAGCTCTTCTAGTTTGAATGTAATTAGGCTTATATTTGGAATTTACGCTGATAGTGGAATAGAATTGTCCCTTCACTATATTTCTACTAATTTTTTGGCTGCATTCCCGTTCACAAATGCGGGAAACGAAAACCAGAAAAATGCAACTGCTGTTTTTCGCTTTTGTTTTTTTATTACAGCTTTTTCAGGAATCAAATAAACTAAAAGTTTGTCCCTAGATGAAGATTTATATGCCTATAAATTTGGATGATCGATAGATATTGGCAGAGTGGTGAGTGGTTTTTCAAGCTCCTGCTTGTTCAAAATTTCAATAACTTCATGTCTTGAATAATTGTTTTGATGAAACTCGGTACACAAATTTTTGCTGACTATTAAAGAAGATCTACATCCCAGCTTCCGGTTTCCCACTTCCGTGGTCCAATTACTTTGCTTTTTTTTTTTTTTTAACAACAAAAGTTTGTCCATAGCATATTTGATACAAGATCTGGACCTGAACGATAAAGGTGGAGTCGAGCGTTTCCATGATAAGTTAAGTTGCGTTGAGTTGTAATTCAAATAAGTTAGAAATAATAATAACGATAGTTTATTTCCATTATGTTATTTGATTTATAATATTTTTGAAATTTCATAATATTTTGGTTAAAAGAAAAATGTATCTAAGTGATTTCACGGTAAATTTTGCTTGTCGTTTTTGTTTTGTTTCTCGTCGACAAATATTTCATTGGTATATCGTCACATTACTGTTTACAGGAATGTATAGCACGAATCCATTTTATATTAAAACTATTTGAAATGGGAAATGAATAAATGTCAAACTGGTTTCTTGTTTGTACACCATATAAAGGTTTCATAACGGGGTTTAATCTCGATTAAGGGGTACTAGCGATTTCTTTTAATATATATTAAGATATACGGGGGCGTGAAACAAAGTGTGAGTCAATTAAATTACTGGCTATTTATTTTCAAATGTAATAATCAAAGGAATAGCACGTTTTGCTATTAACAATGAACGTTGAATCGAGTGTGAATTTACGAACAAATTAATCTTGAGGATGATGAGTGAATGTGTGGTGGTAAAGCGTGGTAAAAATCTACCTATTATCGCGCAAGTTAGGTGTTGTGTGGAAATTGAGACAGCTGATTGAAACGTATTTGTATGGGCACAGCGCCTTAATATAAAACGCGGATAACAGAGCTAGTCTTTTTATCCTGATATCTCTGTCAAGGAAAGCGGCAAAATAATATTGACTGGACCTTGAACTGGATCTATGTGGTTTTGTGTACATTCCTTGCTTGTTAACAAACAAACGTAAGGTCACCTGAATGTAGATGATATTTTCACATTATTTCCAGTAGGTAACAAACTTAACTTGTCTCGTAAAATGGGAAAGATGTGAGTGAAATTGGTCAACAATTCCGATTTAAATAAGGATTTCACTCAGTCACTCAGTCACTCAGTTCCTAGCTCTCTTCTAGATACTGGAAATGTTACATGGTAACAATGTTGCCCGTGCTTATTACTCGTAAATCTTAACACGAAGTAATGAACATAGCATTGGATAAAAGTGTGTGTAGTTAATTCTTATTAACAGAAAGGTTCTACCAGTTATCACTAAGCCGTTTCCACCATTACCCATGAGGTAGGCTTCAATGCGTTTTTAGATGAGGATTCCCCGATCGCGGATCAGGCCTAGTCCTCGGGTTGAAATGGAATTGAAATGTATAGCCAATAACCTTGGGGGAGTGAAATAAAGTAGGAAATGCAAGTAAATGGACGGGTGAGGTGGTGTTAATAAATGCAACTAAAATACAAACAGACGTGACATGGAGGAAAATAAAGAAGATAACTGTGGAATGTCAAATGCTGTAATAGCATAGCTGTCACAACCATTAGCCATGGATATTCTATTGCTGTATATTCACACCTTCAGCATCATCCTCATCTAAGTATTCGCTGGAATCGGACTCGTCGGTTAAATAAATCTCATTGGCAGCTCGTCGTAATTCAAGGCGATCAGGCAATAGCGCTTCCCATTCGGAAATTGACCGGTGATAATATCCTAAATCTTGACGGAGTGATTCATTCCAAGTATAACATGGTCGCCCAATTTTTTTCGAACCGGCACAATAGTCCAGTGCGGCATTTAGAATATGAGATGAATTTCTTCGACGTATATGTCCCCAAAAATTTATTCGCAACACCTTAATTCGTTTAGTTATAGTTTTCCCATTTAATATTTCCTTTATTTTACGAGCAGCAGATTCTGGGTGCTGAACTCTGTTATTTTCCTTAAGATAAATAGCTCATATTTCCTCAAGCGACGACGATTAGCATAGGTAAAAGCTGAAGTCTTTAACCCATACGTTATTAAAGGAAATACCACAGTGTTGTACATCTGAATAACGATGGCAAACGGAATTCTGTTTCGTCGAACATAGCTCTGTAATTGCCTTGAAATACCTAATGACTGGTGACAACGGGTTCGGATGGTATTAGGTCGATTCAAAGTTGAAGATAAATACGTACCTAAATATCGCATTATCTCAACACGCTTAAAAGTTATGCCGGCTAGGGTAAGATTTGGAGGAGGATTGAATGTGGGATCTGGATCTCGAACAAGCATAGTACATTTCTGGAGATTTATTCCTAAACCAACTTCCTTTAACAAATCAACTAATTCCTTCAATACCGGTTGTAGAGAAACAGGATTTCGGGTGACTAAAATGATGTCATCAGCATATGCGAGAATGAGGGGCAATTGTAACTTTTCACGCTGCTCTAACTTTAACTCAGGAAACAAATCAGTTAAGGTAACTAAAACCTCATTAAGTATAAAGTTGAAAATACGTGGAGAAAGAGGACAGCCTTGTTTAACCCCCTTGTTTTTTCTAATCCTATTGGTACAAACATTGAACCACTTAACGGTAGCAAGCTCCCAAAAACAAGTCTTAATTATGCGATTAACCAAATAATGCGACGCATGACATTCAGAAACTACATTTAAGTCGACAGTGTCAAATGCTTTGGATAAATCTATAGAAAAAACATAAACTTGATTACCAGCTCGCCATTCTTCTTCAAGAATGCGACGTATGGTAAACATATGATCTTCAGTGGATCGGTTGGCCAGAAAAGCTGCCTGATATGAAGGGGGTAAACTTAAATGATCATCTAATCGATCCAACAATATCTTCGAATAAATTTTGTACCCAGTGTTACACAACGTAATTCTACGGTAATCGTTAACACTTCTTGGGTTCTTTATCTTGGGTATAGGAACCTGTATAGTCTCGAGCCAATCAGAGGGAGGATTATTACATACCCAAATATTCTCAAACACCTCTTGGATACCTTGAATCACGTTATCGGAAGCACATTTAAATAACTCAATAGGAATCCCATCGCTTCCTGGAGCAGTGCCTGACCGAATGAACTTAATGATTCTCCTTAATCTCCGCATTTCTAGGAGGTGGACCTAACGGACAGTAATCATTTTCAATAACGAGAGCTGGCCAATCACCTTCGGATCTACGTAATTCTTGAAACCACGAGGAAATGGGAATATAACGGGCGGAAGCTGAATGGGTCTCCCTTTTATGATGTTTAAAAAAGTTGAAAGTTTTGCGAATCCGATCAGAGGGCTTATAATTGGATAAATTATTAAAAAATTCCTCACATTCGGATCTCCGATGTTCACTATACACCACCCGCAGGGACTGCCTTGCATTCTTGAATCGAGCTAAAGCAATTGGGTCCTGAGGATGTTTATTCTTATAATGTCGGGCGCTTTTGAATTTAGCTAAGGCAAGCCGCTGGTTACGGGTTAAAGGAGATCTCTTAGATAAGACTTGTTGAGCTGCGATCTTAATACAATCAACTATTAATTTCCAATGATCTTGACCTCCCTCTCTCTGGACAATGTCTTCATAAACTGACGCTAGTACCTTTTGATACTCTACTTTAACACTGTCATCCTGCAGAAGCAGGAGATTTATATTCTTAAAGGAATAGGTGGATGGACTTATTGTGGTCCTGGGGGTAAATGAAGACATAATGAAGTTGCGGCAGTTATTCTCCGTGGAGAGCAAATAATTGAAATAAGACAATGATCGCTTATTTCATGACAAAACGGTTTTAAGTTAAATGACTTAACGTAAATTAAATGCCTTCTTTGGCGAGTCAAAATATGATCAACTTGAGAGCGAGTATATCCATCAGTCCAGGTGTAATAACGTTTTTGCCTTCGGCCACTTGTGCTTTGAACATGAAGTTGGGCTGAACTTGCAAGAAGCCCTAAGGCAAGCCCATTTTTATTGGAATCACGATGATATAAATTTGGGCCGACTGTATTACAATCTAACATATCGTTATAACCGAGATGAGCATTAAAATCACCCAATAATAAAATGTCGCGAGACTTTGGACAACGGTCAATTATTGTATACAAAGTCTGAAATATTTTGGAGGAAAGATGTCGATTAGAAGATGAAGTTTGGGGGGGAACATAAACGGATACAAAGAGAACATCTCCCAAATTTCCCAAGGTCGCTAACATAGTGATTACAGAACCATAATAATGTTTAACTCGTTTGGCTTGCAAAGAAGAGTTCCGACGAATTAAAATGCCTACACCTCGTCTATTGGTATTACTACCATTAGAAAGATACCAGGTATAATTCTCTGTTAAGCAAACACCGGAACACATATTGATTTCCTGAACGCTACATATGTCCACACTATTCTTACACAAAATGGAATTGATCCTATCACGTTTTTGAGAATTATTGAGACCACGAATAATCCGTGCGCCGAAACAATACGTGGTGGTCCTTATAGGATTAGTAGAAGGAGTGAATTGGGTAAGATCAATAAGAGTATATGGATTTGTTGCGGGGAGTATGGTACGTTTTACAGGGCCGGTGATGCTCTGAAAACCGGATTGCTGTGGATTCAAACCTAATGAAGAGGCCTGAATGGGTGTTGATACTAAACTATCATAATGATTAACTGAATACAATAAATTGATTTCAGACACCCAATTTCCTGTTTTTGGGACAAAGATTATTGGATGCTGAGAATTAGACATATATATAGTAATTTTTATATTTCTCAAATTAGAAAAGGCAGATAGACATTCAGCTCCTCCCCAAAACCCATCTTGCCGCAAATCGGATAAATATTTCGTCACTAGGCTGTTCTCGGACAGGGACAGGTCTGATGGATAAATGGACCGACAAGAATCTAACAGTGTTGGAAAATAACCAGAAAGATTGCTTTTAATATGCTCAACCATTTCCAGGCGCATTTCCGAAATAGAAACCGATAGCTGGGGTTCTTTTAATGTCAACTGATGACGAATGACATTAAAAAGGCAATTGCCATCACGGGGTATCTTATACACTTCCATAACTAGACAAAATGGACCGAAAATAAATTAGGAGCGTACAACTAAATAAAGCGTTTCAGCGTTATCATCTCCAAATTTAACTTATGTGCAAACACGATCACTCAAAACACAATAACTTCAAATAAAAATGCACTATTAATTCACCAAAAGTTAATTAAAAATATTATAATAGTATTTATGAATCGGCTTATTATTATATTACTTTATTATTTTGATGTTGTTAATTACAGTATTAATTCTTATCTTCGCCTTATCACACTTAACTCGTCAAATGAGCCACTTGGCTAACACAGCTAAATAACAATTGAATCAAATGAATAAGGACGCTTTAACACATAGTCCTCAGAGTGAGTCATACAAATAATAGAATGAAGTACGTAGCAATTTGGATTGGCGACATCTTTGGTTGGAAAAAGGCATTAATTAGTACGTATTTTTGGCTTCAAGCTTTCCCAGGGGCAGACGCTCATTAGTACACATACATTTGGGCGGTGGACAAAAGTTAAGTGATTAGCATAAGATAATATTAATATTAATAGATTTGTAATCACAAAATTTATTAGGTCATGGTTTGCAGCCGAGCGAGTGATTGCTAGGGAAATAAAATAAATAAATAAAATAAGAAGGAAGGAACAAAATAAAAGAAAAATAATGTATATAGTTTACCCATACATTTTCCCACATACATACATACATACTTGTACTTATGTATTGAATTTCCAGAGATTATATTTTATTCCTTTTCACTTTCTCAGTATTTACTCTAAAAATTAAATGAAAATACACAAAATTTTGTGCTAAATGTAGTAAAAGAAATTGGTAAGGGGCCATTATTATAACCTTGATAATTTTGTGCAACAAGTATAATTTATAACATTAACTATAAATAATCTACAATAACAAGAATTCAGATTGGGGGGTGCAGAGGACTTTATGGGCTGGGAACATAAATACAATTCAATCATTATCCCACTATACCAACGAACCCCATGAACAACAGGTTTCCGACCGGATATTGCAGGCGAGAAACCTCAGATACGGGACTGCTGATTGGCGATTGCAGATCACATGCATAAGCGATTGTCCCTGCCAGATACGATTTGCCAGGTGTCTGTAACCGGGTCGCTCACTCCCAGCCCACAACCACCCACCCATCCTTACCTACTGTTATATGTAAAACGGCTGTAGGAAGTGGCCCGGCCGTAATCCGGAAGTCCCGCCCAGTGCCTGGTCCCACAGTCCAATCAATCAATCAATCAGGTCTGGACCTGAACGATAAATAACAGTTTAGCTTTCTGACGTGTGTCTTCAGAAATGTGTCAAGCGTGTTTTGCTAAAACGAAATAAACTTAAACCTGAAAAACAAAATGTTGAAATGCTATATTTGGCTTATGTTGCTTTACGGTGCAGAAACTTGTGAGGTCACGAAGGATATGGTGCACTAAGTTGATGTAATCAAAATGTGGAGAGACAACATCTCGCATGAAACAGTCTAAAATAAAATGAAAACAGCAAAATACGTAACGCTGGCCATAAAAGAGAAAACTATCTGGGACACATTATGCAGAACAAAATACAACAGCTGATTTTATTAGACCAAATCGTTGGAACGAGATGCAGGGGCAGACCAAAGACATCATGGCTGCAAAACCTATCTTAATGGTTTAACACTGACACGAAACGGCTATTAAAAATCATCAAATCAAGACACCAACTGTAGGTGATGATGACCAATATCCGATCCGGATTAGAAACCTAGGTAAGAAGAATGGATATGAGCTCACTATATTTATGCGAGTTATAAATATTGAAGTCAGTTTTCTTTTTTTTAACGCTTCGTTGTGAATGGGAGTCTAAGTTCAGATCGCTAGCTAGGCCACACAACACACCTCGTTTGTTTGTCCCCGTGATATCCCCAGAACGCAGACCCTCATGACCGATTAGTAGCACATGATCATTGGTGACATTAGAGACTGCTTGCACAAGTGAATTAGCATACCTCTAAATGCATTGCCGATCTATGCGTGTAGTGCCTTTTGGAGCACCATCATTTGTTGTAACGACTATGGTCCCTGATTTAAGTGAAATAGCAGTGTTGGTGTACGTTGGATTATTTGATTGATTGGAATGTGAATGAACTAAAGCAACTTTGGAATCATGTTTTATCTTATTTAAACAAATATATGACCAGTTAATTGACATCGGTTATGCATCAAAAATTTCACTTGCATTTACATTTTACAACAATAAAATTTTGATTTTCAGTATTTGATTTGTAAGATTACAATTAAATTAGTAACAAAGTAAAGTAGTAATAGGTATTTAGTTTTGTTTTCTTGAATATTTTAACTGCTAGGTAAATTATTTACCAATCCTAATTTTTGTCGTGTAAAATGTTTATTTGTGTAAGGACGTATGTTGGAATTTTCAGTATGTGAATAATATTATTTTCATAAGTACATATTCCTAAAAAAATCAACATCCGTCTATCTTGCGCAATACAAATAAATGATCCAAAGCAGACGAAAGAATACTTTACAACAAATCTCATCTTATTAATTAAGTTGGGTAAACCTTAATCTGATTTTCTTGGCTAAAATTTAAAAGATTTTTAAACTGAAATAAATATACGGATAGAAACCAAAAACGAATTATAAATTGTAAGAATGTATATAAGAATTTTTGTTTACCTTAAGTAGTATTTATTTTATAAATTTACACAACTATCAAAAATTAAATCAAAAATTGATTGTTTTCCAATATCATAGTAAACATATCCAATTTAAACGTCAAAAAAATCAACGGAGAAAAAGTTGAGTTAAGTTGATACATCCTCAAATTACTGAAATCACTTCTGTCCGGTCTACCGAAATGGTAGGTCGTTATTGACCCATATATAAAGGAAAAAATTGAAAAATATTAATTATCAACACTTTCGAATATTAGATGGATCCTATATTCGAAACTTAGTGTTGATAGTAATATTATTAGTGAAATTAAATTGAAGGAATTCAATAATCAGTTTTAATTAAAATGAAATTATTTATATGAAATAATATTTAGAGTGATAATCATAGAGTGCGACAAGTTTATGACAAAAGTGATTCTCGAAACATCGAATGTTCTACACATGGCTTCTATCATAATTGAAATTATAAATTTAATCAACTTAATAGAGTATTATATATATTAATTACGGCATTATTACAGAATTGCTTAAGGATGGGCAAGATTCAGATCAATTTAGAAAGCACATGGTAAAAATATTTTCTTTACATCGTCTGGAATCCTCGGAATACGCTACCATGAAGTAACAACTAATATAATAAGGAGGATTTATTCAGTTTTTGCTGTGACTGATCATGTTTAAAATTGGTGAGATTGAAGGTTTGATAAATTTTTCCTGAGGATGCTGAATTGACAACTATAAATGGCGGTCCCCTGCATGGATTTGATTTTATTTTCATGGTTGGATTTTTTTATCGTTATTCCGATCGTGGAATGCTAAGTTAGACATTATGCAGTAACTATACATCATGAAATAATATATGTGGATATTTCCTGTACGAGATCCGGATCTTTGATTTCACAATTGGAAGTTTTTCAGTTTATTCTGGTTGTGGAGGGAGAAATTGGATTGTATGCAGCTCATTCTATAAAATTACCTGATTTTCATTGTGGGTGCCATGGTAAAGACTTATTATTTATTGTGGTTTGATGGGCCGAGGTGTGGTTGGAAGTTTTGGTGGTCTTTCAGTCGCTATATCGACTCGTCATTAGAATACAACATTGAATTAAATGCCACATGGTTACTTCATGTATACGTCAGAATCATATCTTCGGAAAAATATCGACGGAAAAGTAAGACATACTTCAGTTAATGTTTCAATTGGAATTTCAATAAGAATCTTGCACTTTTCATTGGTTTGCCTTGATTTTGGGATAAAACTAAGGGATCATCCCACAACCCTAATCAATGTGATAATCAGGAAAAAAAAAAAAAAAAAATACAATAAAAACCAAGATGGACAGGAATTCCATTAATCACGAATGTACTTGGAAGTATCACTTAGCATGAAAGGATCATAGCTCAATTGCATCATCAACGTCAAAAATCATCATTGCTCGACTTACGTACAGTTGTGATTTATACTAGCTATTAATTCATTCACAGAATTGTTTAAATTGAATTGCATAACAATATACAATAATCACTTTATATAATTTCAGCTACATATATATTTCAATTGAATTCTTTTGATTGTATAACTATAAATTACTTTTAACTATAAAAAAAAAAAAAAAAACAAACAAACAAACATTTTGAATTGTATAATTAATTCTATCTAAAAGTTTTTGATGTAAAGTAAATCAATATGAAATTATATATATTAATATGTGAATCATGGAGTGCTGAATGAGAGGAGAGTTCATTCCACATCATCAGACCAACAGAGACCGGACAATAGAAACCTATATAGAAGGATCTTGCTTGGGATGATGTGTGGAATGCTGCTTTCTAGCTCTACTCAGCAGGTTATCATGATATTGCAAATGAATTAACAACTGTAACATTTACAAAATATGTGGTACTTAGACAAATGTAGACCCTCTGGGTATTTCACATAAATTGAGATAACCACGATAACATGAAATCATATATTTGGAACCTAAAATATAAACTGATTATATAATATAAATAAATTGAATTATAACATTTAATAAATATAAAAATTGAATTATATAGAATCAAAACAAAATCTAAAAATAAGACAACATTTAAAATTTATACTCTGTATTGCAACAACGGATGAGAGACCCTCTCGTCAAGGTTGACAGGTGTAAGAACAATTTGTATTTTACTTTCTGTCAAAAGTTTCTAGAGCTTGTCAATACTGAGGAGAAACGTCTTTCAATCGGTTGTAGCAACCACAGAGTTTTCGAACCTATGTAAAACTTATATGTAACCTTTGGCGATATGGGTTGAAAAATTACCCCAGCCAAATCAAAATTAAATAATAAAAAAAAAAAAAAAAAAATTACTGAAATCAAATGATTAACTTATCTAATTTGATTAATTAAAAATTAATTAAATTTCAACGCCTACAATACAAACAATAAAAATAAAAACGCATATGCAAATATCAGACCAGCAAAATGAGAGAAATTTTTCATTTTAATCAATAATCAAATTTTCTATTTGCTATGCAATTTATACATGTGTAACTGCACTTCAAAAAACCCACCAAAATCACTAAACAATAATTTCTTTTGTGTTCCAATTATTTCATAAATAATTTTATTCTCTTCCATTTAATTATATCAGCTTTATTTGTATGTTTTTTCGATAATAATAGTATGTATTATTGTATTGTTTTTTAACCTATAGCCTAATGAACTTAACCTATTGCCTAATGAAACTTTTATTCAATTGGTATGATTCCAATTGGTCAAATTATTTTGATTTCATTAAAATTATTTTCAAATTATAATCACATTTGCTTTGATAAGTTTTGTTCAAAAATCAAATTTTGAGTAATTCTCTTATTTCGTTTAGTTGAACTTAGTTGATTGTATGAGAAGGGCGTTTTTTATCATCAGGGTTTTTTTATTAAGAAATTTGATTTATCAATTAAAACAATAAAGATTTATTGTTTTAATTGAAGAAAATGTTTTTATTTTTTATAATACACAATTCTTTTTTATAATAAAATCTTTGTCAGAGAATAAAGTATTGTAATCGATTCGTGAATAATGAATTTTATTCTCTCGCAAATTAAAATTCTCGCTCGTGCCTCGCTCGAATTTTAAACTTTTGCTTGAGAATAAACTACTTCATTATTCACTCATTGATTAAACTACTATTAAATAATTTTAAATAATAATAGACTAAATTTATTTTGACATTTTCAAAATCGACGTATTTTCTGAAATATTTAATAAAACAAAAAAAGCCGGTGTTAACGCCACCATGTTCAGTAATTAAATTTGATTTTCAATTATTTACGCAATCCGTGTGTTTTTCGTAAATAAAAATGCATGAAATTATGACCCACAACACGAGCTATTAAGCAAACACAATTTATATTATTAATTTAATGAATTTAATTATGTTAATCAAGATTAATTGCGAGCAAAAATTTTTTTTACGTTCACTAAACTCGACATCCACTGAACCATCAGGAATTGTGATTATTTTGTTAAATAAAAAAATTAAATTAAATAAAATAAAAAGTGAGCCTTTGTTTTTCTTTGGTGGTGACGCTCTATGGTGAGTAACACGAATTTTTATTCTTTTTCATTAAAACAAAACAGTGTCCACATGTTTATTTTGAATTCTATTCTAGTGTAGGCTGTAAGGTGATTACGAAAAATTAAACTAAAAAATTTGTTTCTAGATAGTTTTCTTCAAATATTTTAACTTTATTTTTGCTTTTGCGTTGCTTGAGTGTTGCATCCAAGCTTATCGTCGCTTTAATAATGAAATGACGTATACGCAAAAGTATAGTTTCGAGATATTTGAGTTTAAAGTTTGATGTGCGCATGCATTTGCATGGACGTTAATTTATAATTTATTAATTTTTACCCCCAGTCATAAAATAATTCGAAAATGTAAAAATGCCAATTCAAAGATACCCTTATGGGGAATGCAGCGCACCTATTATATAAAAACAACGTATAAATAGCATACGTTGTTTCATTATTAAAGCGACGATATTATGGTTTCTTGTGAAATATCCTTGTATAAATACTTGATTGTATTTTAGGAAAAAATAAACAAAACAAATCCCTAATATGATTTCATTTGAATTTATTTTTCAATGTGAATAACATTTATTTTTTTATATGCACATAATTAGACTATGTACAACTCCATCCTCTTTATTTATTTATTTTCTTATACACATACGTTTTGTAATTTATTCCAATTTATTTAGCTTTTGTGCTTTTATTTAATAAAATTTCATGTTTAATTGTTTTAAATTTGAGTAAAATGAAAACAAAATTTGGTGAACTGAAAATTTTGAAGACTAAACAAAGCTTTAACAGCAATGGTATTTACTTGTGTTTCAAAAGTATTATTGTACATCGATTGTTGAAACCGATGCCGACGTAGAAACATGTTTTCTGTGTACAATGTTTAAATGTATTTGGATTAAACGTTGTATTTTGAAAATTTTATAAAGTTGAAAAGGTTATATAACGACTTTGTTCGTAATTTCAAAATTTTTTTAAGACTAAAATGTCCTATTAATTCAGTAAATTATTTGTTATATAACATCACTCCGATGGAAAATCTCCCATCAAGAATATAATGTCGTACTTCAAAAATTATCTTAAATATTTCACTATATGCTAGATATTCCTCTAGAGTAGCTTCAAATCTTTGTACCATGCCATCTGATTAAGGATGTGAAGAAGTTTCTAGTTTTATTAATGCCAAGCATCTGACAAATTTCTTGAAATATGGTAGATCCAAAAATTTTCCCTTGATCTGTATGAACCTGCATCAAGACTCCATAGCAATTTGTCCAATTGCTTAATACTGCTTCAGCGGTGGTTGTTGCTTTCTGATTTGGTATTGGACACACCTCTGGCCACTTGCTAAAATAATCCATTATGACTAGCACATATTTGTTGTTGTTATCGGTAGTCGGAAGCGGTCCAGCAACATCCATTGCAATTTTCTCGAATGGTACTCCTACATTATACTGCCTCATATTAATACGAATTCTTCGTGCAGGTCCCTTTGCAGCGCCACATAGATCACATGCTTGAAACCATTCCATTACCTACGTCATACTTTAGCAAGGGTTTCGTTAATACCCAGGAGACCGCCACTGGGTCCTCTTTGATATTTCTTTAAAACTTGAAGTATTCTTATTATTGGTGCCAAGTTTGGATTTTCCAAATGCACTTTCCTTACTACTTCAGGTGTCCAGTCTTCACTAGGCAGCACTTGTAGAAACCTGACATCAATAAGGTTTTCCCTACAATCCGCCCTATACCCGCGCTTGCATTTGACCTCGTCTTTTTGACAATTCATAAGCTTTTCCATGTGCACTTCCCCTCCCTTCGATGTACGATGTCGAAATCATAAGCCTGTAATGGGTTAACCCATCGTACTACTTGTCATTCCGGGTTCTTAAATTGTAGTAGCCACCTCAATCATCCATAATCGATTCTAAATGGAATTTTTGACTGTACAAATATTTGTGGAAATGTTTTAAGCTAAAACCAGCAATTCTTTACGGTTTACTTAATAATTCTTTTCTGACTTGGACATTATCTTTGAGTAATAAGCTATTATTTTCTCTTGTCCATCAATTTATTGAGATAACACCATCATTGATGGCATCAGTGTCTAATATGAATTTAGAATTTGGTATAGGGTAAGCCAAAACTGGTGCAGTGCACAAACTTCTTTGAAGCTCCACTAACGCATTTTCTTGCCTTTCGGTTCATTCAAATGCTTTATTCATCCTTGTGAGGTCATACAGACTTTTAGCATCATTGGAAAATCCAGGTACAAAACGTCGGTAGTAAGTGTATAATCCAAGAAATCTGCGAAGCTCATGTAAATTCTTGAGTTTTAGTCACTTGTTTACTGCTGTGATCTTCTCATTCTCTGTGTATTTCTCACACAAGACTCAATTTTAGTCCTGCTTTTTGAATTTGCTTGAAAATTTCTTCTAAATTCTTTAAATGATCGTCAAAATCCTTACTTATTCCAATAATATCATCCATAAGTACACAAGGCACGTTATAAAATGTGCAATTAAACGTTTAACTGTTGCTGGAGCATTACACAGCCCGAATGGCATAACATTGAATTGCCATAACCTACTCCCTACACTTAACCTGAACCTGCTAATACTCCGCTTTGCAGATTTAATATTGAGAACAATTTGGCACCTTATAATGTGTCCAGGATATCATCAATATCAATATCCTAGGATATCATCGATATCAATTCGAGGTTACTGCAGTACAGACAACTGTACTCGACGGAGAGTCTCATAGTTCCTTTCTGAATAAAACCACAGGTGAACTTCATGTGGACTATCTGATTCCTCGAGAACACCAGCCATTTTTATATCCTTTACTATGTTATCAGCTTCTTTCGGTTTTGCTAATGCTAATCTTCTTGGTGCTTGGCGAATCGGCTTTTTGCTCTAGTGTCAATTTTATGTTTTACGTTCTTCCTTTGGCTACAGAAAATGGAAGAATAAAATTCGACCAACTTTTGTGCTTCTTTCTTTGTTATTTTGTAAGCTCTGTTGTCCACTTCTGTAGTAGATTTGTATTTCTTCTGCGTTTAATTTTCGACATTCTTTTCTGTGTGCTATTGTTCATATTTCACAACGGTAGGTATTTCTGTAATGCCAGGAATATTTCAATTTTGTTCTAAAAATAATAATTTTCATTTTCAATTATAATTTCATTAATTTTATTAAAAGTCGCAACATTTTTGTATGCTACTGTTGGGATTTAGTTGCCTCACTCAATTTCAACAATAAGCATTTTTGATTTAATGTTTTTTTTATACGTTGGAGAAATTCGTGATTGTTGGAAAGGGAAACAGAAGCAGAAAATTTGATATGAAATTGAGAATTTTTATAATAAATTCGTTCAGTATATATTTAAAACTCGAAAGTTATTATAACAAAACAATTATGCATTCAATTGTTTCGGTATTAGGTGGTACTTTTTCGCGATGTTCCAATATTATTTGCCTCATAATTTATTCTGCACTATTCATCTGAAGGGTCAACTCCACGTTACCATACGTGAGTACTCCATTTCCAGCGCCTATTACAAATCCATTCGGCATCATGAAGTTCATGCCCAAAATTACTTCATCAATGATGTTTGCCACTAGAACTTCATGCTGAAAGTGCGAATTTCCGATTTTTATATCAGCAATTTTGCTTCCCCTGATAGTTGCACTTTCCCCTGTGGCTGTTTGTATCCGACTTTTTTCTGCTGGTTGTAATTCCCCTTTTATCTGTACGGACGACTGTGCGAGAAGCTCTAACTTCTAGTTTAATGGTACAGTTCTTGCAATCAATTTCAGCTCTAATAAATAGGCTGTCACCATTCCTTGCGGTTCTTGAAATAGGGATGGAGTTTGTGGTGCATTTCGTTTCAATACTGTTTGATCTTTTTCTCTAGCTTACGCGTCTTAATCAATTGATCTTCATCTAATTGATAATGTTGACCTGCCTTGTTTTCTTCTGATCTCTGTGCCTTCTCGTGATATATGACCAAGCTTATGACATACCCAACATCTGATTCTAATGTTGAATTATCTTGATATTCTCTATGCCTTGAAACTATCCTCCTTCTTCGTTTCTACACGGTGTACTTTAACTGATGGTTTGACAATTGTTTGTGCTGCTTGATTTGTTAACGCATAAGCTATTATTTCGGCTAATGTAGCTTGTTATGTATAGCCTGGCATATGGTGACGTAGTGTGGTACAGTCACAGATTCTTGTAGTTTCCGTTTCCTTACGTCTCACAGTTTTACATATCACGCGTGGTTCACAACAATTTCTCGTTCATCCACAATCTGTAGTCATATTTTCGTATAGTTTCCGTTACACCTATTCCTGCTTAGCATAACACAATTGACAATAATATTTTATTTTACAATCCCCTATTATTGGTTCACACTACGTTTCTACCAGCGTTGCTTCACCATACTGCATGAGTTTGAATTCTCCGGACCTTTAACCGTAATTGCTCTCCATACCTTCAAACCTCAAATAGCTGCGCATTTTTGTCCAATCATCTTAATGTCTAACAATTATTATCCTACAATCAGTTTTGCAATTGTCTACAAAACGTATTATATTTCTTATATCGGTATTTTTATCCATTTCTCTTTCCGTTATAAATCTAGACTTTACTGTGCCACGGTTTTAAGCTATTATTTCGTACTACGTAATCATCATAAAATCGGTTGAACATATGTTTTATCCATTCTAATATCGCAATATATTAATATTTCTTCCAAATGCGTTGTAAATAACGTATTTCGTGAAATTATCTTACAATTTTGTGTATTACAAAACAACAATCAGTATTTGTTTTAAAACGGAAAATGTATAACATTGTTCTGTAAGTTCACTTTCGAAAAACTTTGTAGCTCAATTTTCGATATTAAATTCCTATATAAGAGATGAAAATATCACGTTTTCCCTCTCTTATTATTTGTGAATTTGTTTTTTTTTTCAATAATCAAATTGGAAATTTTGACACTTAGATAATGGATGGATGTTGTCATCCGACGAATGTTAAAATAAATTAATTTTCAAGCACTTAATGCTATTAAAATACATGTGTTTTCTATTTTCTGAGACTGTTAAGTTTTTCAACCAGTGTTGTGATTTCCCCATCATGGGTTTTTGGTTGTTACTAATAAAAATAATATGCCTAAGTGTTCATAGTGATAAGTAAGTCAAATTTATAGTATTAGGTCAATGTTAGATCAATTTAGTTAAAATTATTTCATGGAATTCGAGTAATGTAGTCGAATCTTGTGGCCAAGGAAACAAACAAAAAAATAAATATAAATTATCTGTGGGTTTGATTCCATAACAAATTAAAAGAAATATTAACAAATCCGTAAAGTAAAATTGAATCTTCAGATAGCTATAAATTGTATAAAGTACAAACAAAAAAAAAATCTGTGGAAAATTTCCATTGATATTCGTTTGATAAATGGCGGTCACACGTCGATGTTAACAAAAAGAAAGAAAATTTTATGAAGTTTAATTGGATGTTTCCTTAAGCAAGGCGGGAAGTAAAAGACAAATAGTTTTATTTTTGTTGGTACCGGAAAATTGTAAAAAAAGAGTAAAATTCTTATTAAGTGTACTGACAGTATTTATGGAAATATGCAATAGTGTAATTATTAAGATAAAAAAAGAAGGAAACTTTGTTTACTGTTATTTCTTTTGCATGATTGTAATAAAAAAAATAAAGCCGTTAGTTTATAATTCAATAATAAAAAAAGAAAAAAATAAGCAAGTTTATATGATATGCAAGTATATTTCAAATTATTGATTGTCGTTTATGCCAAGTGAGATATTCTGTTTGTGGTTCGGATTACCGGTCATCGGTGGTGATCTCAAAATTACAAATTGGCGAGATATTATTTTCATTAAATTATTAAATTGCCAAACTTTCGAGTGAGGGAGGGTGTGGACTGTGATAAAAATTTGTGCAACGAGCTGTGTAACATTGAACCACAGTCGATGGGTGCAACATTTGTACCACATTTATCCAATATCTATCCACCATCACCTAGTTATAGCAGAGCAACATTTATACCAAATTTATCTGTTGTTATCAGCAATCGCCTAAGTATTTGCGGTGCCACTTTTGTACCACATTTATACAATATTTATCCGCAATCGCCTAGTAATAGCAGCGCAACATTTATCCAATATTTATCAGTTTTTATCAACAATCGCCTAGTTATTGCTTCGCAACATTTATTCACTGTTCATGTAACTTATCAGCAATCGCCTTAGTTAACGCGGTGCAACTCATTGTTATTATTATCCAACTTACAATACTTTACCTGCTGGGATTTTCATCGGTGATGGAGGGCTAAACGGTAGGACTTTGAGGCCTGGAGGATATAACCTCGGGGTGAGTGAATTTTGATTATTCTTTTTACTTTTTCTAACGTAGAAGTGTGCATACGCGTGAATGGGTGTATATATGGATGAATGTGAGCGTGTTTGTTGATGCGCGTGTGCGAAATTATGTGGGGAATATATGCGAGACAATATAAATGGAATTTAAAGACGATTGTAATTAAAATATTTTTGGTTCTAATGTGATATCTTACTGCGGAATTGTTGCTGGAATCCTGATGGGTTCTATGCCATCTGTACTGGCTAGGGAGTCAGTCCAGCGTTGTAATCGTAACCGATGTACTATATCACTGCTGATCCGCTGTACATTAATTGGGCTGGAGCTTCTGTGTATAAATCAGAACACCAGCTGCGGTTCCCGGGAAATTATGAACGGATTTTGTCGATACGCATTTATATGAGCTATTAACTATAGCGTGTGAAGTTTCCACGTACTACACGATATGATCGTCAGGTTACAAGTACTGGCATTATTTTACGAACTGGATCCGAATAATCAACTGGCGGCTATACCACCTCTTTTAACTACTACCATTTGCTATAATTATTACATTTCTTAGAACTTACTTGCCTTGGTTCGCCATATGAGTGTGTATGTGGATATGGATGATTGTAAGAAAGTGTGAGTGTGTGGGAGGATGTGAGCGTGCATGAGGTTTGGGAGTGTGGGCGTATGGGCGTATGGGAGTGAATGGGGGGTTAAACGCGCTGATCGCGGTTCTTGTGCAAAAGGGGTCGCCAAAATCTCATTTTCTCATTCGTATTTTATCCATTTCTGTATATTCACGTAATTCGCGTACATTTCTGTATTTGTGTTGAAGCAGCAGGTATTCATCTATCAAATCCACGATGACTGAGCCTTAGTCGATTCGGCGTTATTAATCTCAAGGTACGCGGCCTGCTATGCCGCTTCATTGGTTCGCCAATGGAGAAGCTCTTCATTACAATCTTTAGGTGTCATCATAGTGACTTCTGTTTTGTTAGGATCTTACATGAACTTTAAAAGATCCTATGTGAATCTTGTATGATCTTGCAAACTTCTTGTCCCAATTCTCTACAAGAAATGATCATGATCATGTAAGTTCCTACCCTGGCAAAATTCTTGTAGGAAGTTTTGTTAGGATCTTACATGAACTATAAAAGATCCTATGTAAATCTTGTATGATCTTGTATGATCTTGTAAACTTTTTGTCCCAATTCTCTACAAGAAATGATCATGATCATGTAAGTTCCTATATAATTGTCCTGCAAGAATTTTCGGTAGGGTACCATCTGTTGAACAGGGTGTGATGTTTTGATAATGAGTTCATCTCCAAGCTTTCTTTCTGCTTCTACTTTAAAGTCGTCCACTTTTGACAGTAGTTTTTTGATTTTTGCATCTACAATTTTCTCTACTTTAACACGTAGAATCGCTGTTATTTATAGAAGTTCTCATCGATGTGTTCACGATATGCTGCCATTTATTGTTCGATTTATGCAGACTGTTGATTGATGTGTTCAGACTGATGATTAATGTTGACATCATTTTTTTAATTTCTTGGCCTCTTTGCTGTGACTTTATAGATCTAACTTATTATGCATGGCCTCCATGTTTATTTATGGCCTCCACGATCTTCAAATGTTGACACATTGGTGTGAGATCTATTTTTTTAAATTTTTTTGTTTACCTATTCTCTAATAAACTGCGTCTACATTCGTATAGGATAAACCAAAACTGTTAACTTTGGTTGCGTTATATTTTCGTTTGTTGATTCAGGTGTTTTTATATTCTTTTAGTTTGACTATGCTCTCTAAAGAATATTTTCTAGAAAGATGTTATATTATTTTGTATGTCGTACTCTAGAGTCGTCACTCGTCACAATACAAATAAGAAATAACGATTATTAAAAACTTGGAACAAAAAATTTTAAGAATAAGAGTAATCTTTTTGAAAATACAATAAAAATAGTTTTGAATCAGGTTAAAATAAATTTTTAATTTGATAGTGTTTTTGGTCCTTCGAGCCGGTTCAATTTTTGTATTAGTCATAATTTGTGAAATGAATAACATTTCAATTATATAAACCATTTAAAGAAAGAATATGCGTATCAGTTGATCGTTCAAATTCAGTCTCAGATTAATTGTGATCCTCAACACTTTTCAAAAACTTTACGACAACAATAGTCTATATAAATTTGACGTCCAATAAATAAATGTATTCACATTTTCTAAATTTGTTTGCCACTCATTTTGATTGAAATCTCGGTTTTCATTGCAGGTACTCGACAGTCATTCTCAGATATATTTCCTTTAACAAACAATTCAATAAATAATGTTTTATTGAATTTCCTTGCTTTCATAAAAGCTTTTTTAGTTATTCGGAAACTAAAATTGCTCTGATTGCATTTTTCCTTTATCAAAATTTCTTTGAAGTCTGATGATTAAACGAAAAAATGTTTGAGCTTGAATTAAAAAATTTATTTTTGAAATATGTTTAAAGAAACAGTTTAATGTATAATTATAATTTTACAAAATAAACTTGCAAGTAATTTTGTGTTGGTGTTCTTCAAATTTTTGTTTGTTTTTTTTTTTCTTGGAAATTTTATCACTCCTTGAACTGTAAAATATCCAAATAATAAGATTAATGGTTTCATAATGTTATAAAGTTTTATTGAGTTTAAAAAAAGAAAAACCATTTCATAAAATTTTAGTTAAAAAAATAAATAAATTGTGTTAGAATTTATATTTAAAACTTATTTAATTATCTTATCAAGATGAACGAGCTTTTTTTTCTTTATTAGTTTGAAAAGAAAAAAATAGGTATTTCTTTTAGTCAGCGAGTGTCTTGTAAAATAAACAACGATTTATAAATGTTTTCAAACAATAGTAATTTGCGTAACAAAATCAAGAAATAACGAATATTTATACCCATTTGAGCTTGCTACGCCAAAGTAAACCAAATAAAACTTTGATACATAGGCTTTGTACAAGAAAGATTTAATTACCTTTCTAGCATTGTCAAATAAAGTGGTGTCGGATCTACAACTGTTTGTTTTAAACTTAAAAAACTTCAAACATTGATATTCGATTTTGAAAAAATGGTACATAACAATTTTTGCATAACAATAATTCTGTATCCCAATATGTAGTTTGGCTCCGTCAGTACAGCTGTTTTTGTTTAAAATTTAGGCACAGCTTCGCCTCAATTTTTATCCCTGACAGAAAATTGTGCTTTGAAGTAGAGAGAGAGAGTACCCAAAAACTGGAATAACATTTGTACTATCACTATCCAAAACTCTCATGATGCAAATTATAAACATTTAAAAACATTTTGCCAAGGTCGCCAATGGTTTCCGGTCAACTTCATCAATGTTTGCCTATGTTTTTTTTAATTTCACTCTACTACTATTTTCAATCTGTCATTTTTATCTAAATAGAATATTTATTACTATTATTTCTAATAAGAAATGCAATAAAATGAAAATTCTGCTGATACATTACTTTGTATATTTATTTATTGTCTAGGCAACAAAAAATTACTGTGATTTATTATTTTTTATGAAAAAATGATTATCATATTTTATTTTTTTGTGATAGTAACATAAATAATTTACGACCAAATGATATTAAATTGTTGATTAATTTATGTAATTAATCTAAAAATTGGACTAACACTAACACATGATATTGATTTCAAATTTTTTACTTGATATTCGAATATGTTAACATTTTTGTTTGTGGTTTTGTGAATGTTGGTTAATATAATAGCAGGTATAGAAAGCATACGAACTAATCTCAAGCAATACATAAAACGGTACCCATAATTTTTCAGCGGCTGTTAACGGCCGCTGTTGGCGGCTGTTTCAAAACAATGTTACGTAAAACTCCGCCTATTTGTTGAAGATTTGACGTTTTTTTTTTAATTTTAATCCGAATATTTTATCCCAATTATGTTTTGACAATAATTTGAATAAATATTTTATTGACAGTTTTTGTGTAGTTTTTTTTTTTGTTTTTGTTTCCATACTTTGAAAACTGTAAAATCTTTGACATATGGGCGAAGTTTTATTGTAATTTTTGAATTGATAAAAACGCTTTGTATATAAATTTGTCTTTGCATTCATCCATCTTTACATTTCTTTCCAAAAGTTTATATTTTTCTTTAATTTTTTTTCTGAAGGATTTTTTTTTTTTACAAAATAGGTCAAAAGAGTTTTGAACAACATAAGTCTATTGTTTATGCTATATCTCTTATACGATTTCTGCGTTGTATTTTACCATTTATTTTATTTTTTATATTTATTTATTTTTTATCTTAAAGAGGAAATAAAAAAATTGCGAACGATTTATCTTAAAGATTTTTCTTTTCTTTTTTTTTTGTGAAGAAGTTAAAACCTCATTTCTTTGTAGTGAAATGTTGAGAGAAAATGAAATGTTGAAAGATAAAATTTTACAAGTTTATTGTCAGATTACACTTTCAAAGATGGTTAATCAAAACATAATTTATTTTGTAAGATTTGGATTTATCTATTAAAAGGAAATTATAGAAACTGAAAATGTTTGTAGAGAATAATGAGCAATTATTTTGAGATAAACGAAAGATAAGCGCGTTTTAATGGGTGAAATATCCAATTGTTTATACTCACTGGCTTTCGGCCAATTTTTATATTCTATATTTAGTAAGTTCATGAAGTTCAGAGTAATTTAAGAGTGTAATACCGGATTCTTCTGTTTTATTGATGATTTTTTTTTTGATAACTACGATGCGATTCAAAAAAAGTTACCTTATTTTAGGATCTCGGCAGCATAAGAAAAATAATTTATTTCTTTTAATCATTAAATATTTTAGCATCAATTTACTACTCCATCTTCACTTAAATTTTGTAACCGACCTAAAACATGGAAGAGGTTCTATATTTAAAAGGTTCGGTTTTTACAAATTGTTTTATTGTTCACACATTGATGGAGCAGAATATTATTTTTTTTTTTTGAATAAAATGTGTTGTGTTATAGGGTTTACAATATGTGTCACAACAACACATAAATACCTTTTAAGACCTAGGTCTTGACCTAGGTCCCACAACAACTGGTATTCTAAAGTCATGATGAACGCTTTTTTAAACCTCTGCGGGTTGAAGGTACCTGAGACTAAGGATTCCGGCAAAGTATTCCATTTGTATGCAGTTCGGACAAAGAAGTTTTTCTGCGATCTGTCAGTATGACAGCGTGGGATCTCGACCGTTTGACTGGTTGCGGTAGCGGATTATCGAGTGGAACGGGGGTAAGAATAAGTTTGAGGCATGCTGCTGCTGATTTCATCAGAGCACTGTTGATGACGATATTTGTAAAAAAACAACGAGGTCAGCAACAGTGCGACGATGTTGTAGAGAGTCAAGTTTTGATGTCAAAGTTCGATCGCCCACAATTCTTAAAGCCCGCTTTTGAACAGAGTCCAAGAGGGCCAAGATGGAAACAGAAGTAGCACCCCAAATTTGACAACAGTACTCCATACAGGGATGAATATAGAACTTATAAACATGGAGCAATTGGTATGGAGTGAAAATTTTTTGCATCTCTTTAGGAGGCCGAGTTTTTTAAACGCGTTTTTTGCCATCGCCATTACATGATCGTTCTAGAGTAAGTCATTTGAAACTGTGACACCCAATAAACGAATGTTTTTCACTCACCCATTTATCACACATACTGAATAAAATATCTTTGGGGAACTCGGTCTTTGATCTGGAAACAATCAACAGCTGTGTTTTGGTAGAGTTGAAATTGACCAGGTTTAGGTCACTCTAATTTGCGAGATTTGTTAGGTCTTTATTCAGGTTTATGGCAGCGTCTCTCCAGGCGAGATTATTTCGTTCGTGCATTTTACTTTTTGAAGGAAGGGGCTCGAACGACTTGTGCAGACTACTATCATCTGCAAAACTATTTATTGGGTTGCTGGTGATTTTCAACAATTCGTTGATATAAATCAAAAATAGGGTTGGGGACAATACTGAGCCTTGAGGTACACCAGCGTTAGTTAGTTTAGACTCAGACGAAAATCCGTCTAAGGAGACCGAAATGTATCGGTTGGATAGAAAACTTTGAATCAGCTTCACAATATTGGGATGAAAACCATACGCAACGAGCTTGTGGATCAAGTTGGCATGCCAGACTCGATCGAATGCCTTGGAGATGTTTAAAGCGATAACGTATGTTTCACCACCTTTATCAAGTATGCTGTTCCAACAATGCGCTACATAGTTTAATAGATCGGTGGTTGATCTTTTGTTTCGAAAACCGTATTGTCTGTCTGCTATTAAATGATTTTCCTACTCCTATCACAGTAAATTATAAATTACATCACACTATCCATGACATGTAAATTGATTATTTCAAATAGCGTGCGGTAAGTAAAACAAAGCGTGCGGTAATGGATTTTCATAGATATATTTCCGCACGCTTTTAATAAAAAGAAAAATTTTTATTTAAAGAAAAATTTGATTTTTAAAAATTAAATATTTCAATTCATTTTGACACAGAATAATGCAAAGCCTACCACAATTTGTAAACTATTTGCATTTAATTTATAATTAGTAGTTCATTTTTTCAAGTAATTATATGCGTTTGGGCATTAAAACAAAGTCGTAGGAAAAGTATATAACAAATCTCGAGTTGTAAAGCATTTTCCATGCTCGTGAAGATACTGCACTCGACGCTACGCGTCTCGTGCGCAAAATTTTCCCTCGCATGTAAAATGTTATTTACAACTCTAGATATGTAATATACTAATTACTTCCAGAAATTTTGAAATGTGTGTATATTAATATAATTTTCGTAGACTTTGAGATATCAGATTTTGGTCCATTTTTGGGCACGTGCTGGACATTGGCCAACTTCCAGCATGAGGGAAATATACCAGATTTGTAGGATTGGTAGAATATTTTAGTCAAAGTTGGTGCAAGTTCTTTAGAAAAGTTTTTTAAAATGATGGGTGGAATATTGTCCATTCCTGAGGCTTTGTTGATGTTTAACCCCTTTAAAAGTTTGGCGACTATTATAGGTTTGAAGTGGCATTTATTCGTATTAACTCTTGAAGACTAGATTTGGAGCATTTCCTTAGGAGTTTCCAAAATGTGGAGTTCAGAGCAAAGCGTTTAGCGAAAAAGTTAGCTTTTCTTGCGGGATCATTGACGATTAAATCACCATCAATAATAGGGGAATAGAAGATTTTGTACCGGAATTTAAAGAATTGATGGCACTGTAGAAACTCTTGTCAGAAATAGACATAGACGTAAGTTTTGAAGCTTTCGCTCTGTCAATTTCAGACTTTTTGTTTGAGAAAATCTGGTTTGATATTTTGTTGACCTTTAGATAATGGGATCGATTAGCGGGAGTTTTGTTATGAATCTATATGTTAAATGATCTATATATATATAGATAGATCTATATATAGATAGATATATATATATAGATCTATATATATATATATATATATATATATATATATATATATATATATATATATATATATATATATATATATATATATATATATATATATATATATATATATATATATATATATATATATATATATATATATATATATATATATATATATATATATATATATATATATATATATATTGACAAATTTTAAACATAAACATAACCATAAAAAATTATTATCAAATGAAGAACTAAACTTACTTCATGATTTGAAAGATACCAAAAATTTTCTCACTATAAATGATGATATAATTATATTAAAAGCTGATAAGGGAAATATCACAGTTGTTATGAAAAAAAGTGATTATGATTTTAAAATCCAAACATTGTTACAAGATGACACAATTTATTTGAAAATCGCTAAAGTACCAACCGCCAGTATTCAAAAACATCTTAATAAAATGGTAATGACTTGGGAAACTGAAGAACGGATATCTGTACATGAAGGAAAATGGCTGAGATCTTATTACGGTGTCCCAGCTAATTTATACGGGTTACCCAAAGTTCATAAGGCTGGTACGCCTCTTCGACCAATTGTAAGTTCTATAGGAACACCACTTTATAATTTGTCGTCATTTTTGTCTAACATTTTAAATAAATTTGTGGGAAGAACTAACACGTTTATCAAAAATGCAGAAGATTTGAAAGAAAAATTAGGTGAATATCAACTTCCTGATGACTACATTTTAATTTCTTTAGATGTCGTGTCATTATTTACAAACGTAGATAGTAATTTTGTTGTTCAAATTGTAAAACAAAATTAGATGGAAATCAAAAAACTGAACAAGCTAAAATTAACAAAGGTACAATTTATAGAAGGATTAGAAATGGTTTTACACAACTGTGAATTCACATATAATCAACAAGCATACAAACAAATTTTTGGCAGTCCAATGGGCTCACCTGTAAGTCCATCTTGTGCTAATTTAATAATGGAATATGTTGAAGAAGCTATTTTAAAAGATATGACTTTCAAACCACTTTTTTTCTTTCGATATGTTGATGACATTCTAACTGCTTGTCCCAAAAACAAAATACAAGAATTTCTTAATAAATTTAATAATTTTAACAACAATATCCAACTCACGCTTGTAACAGAAAATGATTGCTGTCTACCATTTTTGGATCTTATCATACATCGTCAATGTAATGGAAAATTAATTACTGATTGGTTCCACAAAAAAACATGGTCTGGTAGATATTTGAACTTTGATTCATGGCTACCACAATCTTAAAAGAGAAATACCGTTACCTTAATGGTTGAAAAAATTTTGAGCCTATCTGATCCAAAATTCCATACTAAAAATTTTAATTTACTTTTTGAGACTCTCCAAAAAAATAATTATCCAGAAAATTTTATACGCAAATTAGTCAATCAACAAATTCACTGTAATAAAAAAACTATCTTAGAAAAATCATCTTTAAAGAACAACAACAAAATTTACATGTCTATACCTTATGTGAAAAGTCTTTTTGAACAAATAAAACATTTGTTAAAAAACTTTAATTTCGAGTAGTTGGAACAGCTAATAACAGTTTATATAACACAATTTTTTCAAAATTAAAAGATAAAACACCCATCAATATTAAATCTAATTTGGTTTATCAAGCAGATTGTGGATGTGGTAAAGCTTATATAGGCCAAACACAGCAATATTTAGGGAAACGCATAACGCAACATCTAAATGACGCAAAAAAACATAGTAATGATAATATGAGTGCATTATCCAACCATAAAAGAAGCTGTCACAAAAATTTACCACTTCAAAATTTTAAAATTTTGGACAAAGAAAAAAATTTAAGCAAAAGGAGAATTTTGGAAATGATTCGTATAAAACAACATAAAAATTGTATCAATATACAAACTGATACAGATTTTCTGCAAAACACTTACGATTTTGTTTTACAAAGTTAAAAAAGTTTTAACCAAAATTAAACTTAGAGAAGTCTTTACTACTTATCGTTTTCTAATTTTTTCATTGTATTATTGTTTTCTATTTTCTTTATTTTTATATATAGCTAGCTTTTTCTTTTTTGACTGTTAGTTTTTCATAATAAGTTTTTCATATTTATGTTAGTTATTGTTTATTTTTTGTGTAAGATTTTTTTGAAAGAAAATTATCCCCGAAGATGGTTTATTAAAACCGAAACAATTGTTGGATTAACAACTTTAAAAATATTGTTTTATTAATTGGCTTTAACCAAAAAACTTATTATTTATATAATACAAGCCAAAAATCACATAATATATTATATATATATATATATATATATATATATATATATATATATATATATATATATATATATATATATATATATATATATATATATATATATATATATATATATATATATATATATATATATATATATATATATATATATATATATATATATATATATATATATATATATATATATATATATATATATATATATATATATATATATATATATATATATATATATATATATATATATATATATATATATATATATATATATATATATATATATATATATATATATAAATATATATATATATATATATATATATATATATATATATATATATATATATATATATATATATATATATATATATATATATATATATATATATATATATATATCAGTGGCGGATTATCATACAAGTTTTAAGGCAACCGCACCAGGGCCCCGCGATTCAGGGGCCCCAAGCATAAGCAAAAAAGAAACTAAAACCAGACAAGCTTAAAATATATTTATTTTCAGGCATTAAAATTACATTTTTGTTTGTATTTAAGTGTCTATAATTTCATCGAATTTAATTTCGTCCAAAATTTCATTGTCAATAGAAAGAATGGATAAATTGTTCAAACGATCATTACTCATAGTATTACGCAAATAACTTTTGATTAACTTCAGTTTTGAAAATGATCGTTCGCCTATAACATTATCGACAAACATGCATAAAAACATTCGTAATAAAATATCAATATTCGGAAAAGTGGTGGAAAGATTATCATTGAACATTGTTTTGTACATCGATTCATAATGTAAATTATCAAATGTGAAATAATTTTTGGAAAATTAACATTCGTCAATCAATTGATTTGCATTGAGATCTTTTGGGTATTTTGCGGTTATTGTTCTGCAAGAATTAGCAATCTCTTCATCACTCATTAAATTTAGATGTATCAAAAACGAGTACTATCTAGATCTTTATAATCTTTAGCACGCTCTCTCAGATTGAAAAGAAAAGCCTTTATAATTGGCTTGAACAACGATTTTTCAAGGTGGTCTTTTTGTTCCTCTAGACAAAGTGTTTGTGACGTTGAGCAAGTCTGAATATTATTTGCGGTTTGAATATTAGATGAAGCAGAATTTAAAAGCTGACAGGCATCATCAAAAATTTTGTTGTAATCTTTATTTTCCAAATCTGTAACTATTAAATCAAACAGTTTTTTCTCACCGAGACAGTTAAATTAAATTTTTGTAATGCTCGATTCACAAAATTAAACTTGGTTAGTACACTTTTCCAGAGGACAAGCATCAAAATATTTTCGAATTGACATAGTTTTTTTATCAAACCTGTTACCACCGCTTTGTTATCGTCACTGAAGCTTTCCTTATGTAGGAAAGATTTTAAAACATGCAACACTTTTAAATAACAAGAATGGAAAACGTGAACTGATTCGTATCTAGCTGACCATCTTGTTCCAGTTGCTCTCTCTAACATGTATTCGCTATTTTCGATTAATTGTTCTTGTAATCGATTCCATCAAAAAAGGGAATATACGAAAAATCCATAAAGTTTTTCAACCATATCAAAAAACTTAGTTGCAGCAGTATTGCCAGAAACACTATTTTTACCGACTAAATTTAATGAATGAGCAGAGCAAGGGACAAAAATTGCTGTTTCATTTGTTTGACGAATCAATCTTTGTAGGCCACCATAAATACCTGCCATATTGTAAGCGTTGTCATATGACTGGCCTCTACAATTATCAATGTTTATTTCGTTTTCAATGTGAAATTTCATAATGATGTCAAAAAGATAATTCGATGTATGACCTTCGATTTCAATAAATGAAATAAATCGTTCACAAATGGTATTACTTTTAACATATCGAACACAAAAAGACAACTGGTCTGTATGGCTCACATCCTGAGTGGAATTGACCCTAAACGAATAATATCGAGACTCTATAATTTCCGAAACAATGTGATTTTTAACATGTTTTGCCATGATAGAGATGAATTCTTCACAAATTGTGCTTAAAAGCTACGATGCTTTTCCTAAAAATATTCCGAATAATAAAAAAAATCATTTGTCAATGTTACATGAAAAGAGTGTACCTTTTCCTTTATTGCCAAAACGAGAAATATGTTCTTGTAAAAAGGGATCAAATTTAGCCAATAATTCAAGAGATCCAAGAAAGTTTCCATTGTGTTTTGATCCTAAAATTTCATCGTGACCACGAAAAGCAAGTCCTCGTGATACAATTTTAGTTGTATTATTATAAGATTTCTCTAAGTAAGTTCATATTTGATACGCATTTAATATGTAAAATTATTGGTCATGTGATCCTTAGACAGTTCATGCTTCGAAATGCGATGAATTATTCCAATTTTTGAATCTTTTTAATGAAAATGGTTGCGATTTTCCATTCAAATCACCAAATAAACGGCATACAAAACAAAAAACTGCTTCGGCTGACGGTGAATAGATTAGCCAATCTCGTTTAATTTTTGTTGCATTTGTGAGTTTTCTATAAAAATGAAACTCAGTGAATTTTTGACCATATTTTCCAGCATTTTTCATTGCATCTATGTTTTGACACGCAAAGGCACCTAAGAAACTAACTGTATAATAGTACTTTATTGTTGAGATGTTTAATGAACTAGTTTATTTTCGATCAAAAGTTTACAATGCGAGCGAGCAATGAGTATTGAAAATTTGTGAGAAAATAAAATTCATTAAACACGAAAGCAATACGACGTTTTACTCTTCCGACAGAGAAGCATGTTTTAATTTAAAAATAAAATTCATTGATAAAATAAATAGAACGAATAAAGAGGACATCTTTATAGTAAATGAGGATGGAGGACCTTCTTGCTCCAAAGGAAAACAGTCCTACCGAAAAGAGGACACAAAATAATCTATGAGCTGATCACTATACAAAACTAATCGATCAAATTAAGCATGAAGTGAAACTCGACCATAACATTGAGTTAATTGAGAATACAACAGGTGAAAAACTTGTACTTGTTGACAGCCTATGTTATGAAACATATACAGCTAAAAAAAATCATGTAAAACCCTGCCTTTATTGAAATGCAACTAATCGTCCAAATTTCAAAGGAATCGATCCAGTACTTAAGGAGATTACCTATTTTGAACAAACGAACATTTACATTTTTATTATTTATATAGAAGAAGATAGAAGATAGAAGAATATTTATTGAAATTCTATTAAAAGTTTATTGCAACACTAATCTTTATAAAATTGTTTGTGTGTTTTTTTACTGAAAATAATAATTAAAAGTATTCTTTTTACTAATTGAAATAAAATAAATCTGACTAAAGTCTAATTTAAATATTTTGTTTATATTTATTTCAATAACTTTTCTAAAAAAAGTTTTTTAGTTATTCTATTTTCTAGAGTATCGGTACTACACCCGTAACGTGAGAAACTATGTCAGTATTGGCAAAACGGAAATTTTGGAAGCGCCACTCTCGATGTAAATATGTTATTGATTACTTTCATTTTGAAAAGTTATCGTTCAGCTGGGAACGGTAACCGTAACAGTATTGATATCGAGCCTAATTTCATAGAAATAAAAAATGTAATCAACAATCTTAACAAACAATCTTTACAACAATCCTTACAACAATCGAATCAACGCTTGAAAACCACCACTAATTCCGAGCATATCGTTTGCGTTGTCATATGACTGTCTCTGCAATTTTGTATGTCAATTTTGTTTTCTTCGAGGAATTTTTAAACGATGCCAAAAAGATACTCTTATGTTTGACCCTCAATTGGAATAAAAGCAACTAATCGTTCATTGATTTTACCATCTTTTACATATGTAAAATGCAAAAAGCCAATTAATCCAAATGACTTACATCCAGAGTGGAGTCAACACTAATCGAACAATAAACTGCGTTAATGACGTTGGCTGCAATACGATTTTTGATTTCTTGCCCCATGGTGGTAATAAATTCGTCACATATTGTGCTTGAGAGGTACGACGTTCTTCATAAAAATATCCCAATAACAATCACTTTTATCATTTCATTAAGTTTGCTTCAGATGTCGCATACCTTTTCTTTTGTTGCCAAATTTATCACTATGCTCTTTTAAGAAAGTATCAAATTTAGCCAAAAGCTCAAGAGCTCCAAGAAAGTTGCCATTGTGATTCGAGCCCAGAGTTTCATCACTCTCGGAAGTTCGGCATTAAAATTTTTGTTTTTTATTTATTTTCTTTATAAATTATATATCATTATTTAAAATAGAGAAATCGAAAATTTTATTTGGAATTATTTATTTGAGAATATGAGAAAACAATGGAACCCATAGTGAAAAACTGCTGCAAGAGCATCGTTTGAACTAGAGAATCAATTCATGATACACATTTCAGAGATTTTTAAGGGTGTTATTGTTACCGTTTTTCCTGTTCTGATTTCAGACATGCAGTTTTGAATCATAAAAAAATCAGTTCTGTTTTTTAGCCATCAAAAATGAATTTTTGAAAATACTTTAATTTACTAGGGTTTTTTTTCGAAGCTGATGACCGTTTTATTTAGTAATCAATTTTAGAAAATGAGGATAAAGGGCCCCCAAAAATTTACCCGCACCAGGGCCCCCTGAACTCTTAATCCACCACTGATATATATATATATTTGGGTGGCTCTTAGCTGTATGGAGAATTTTTTTTTTTAGAATTTCTTAGGTCTCAGGGCAAAAATTTATTCCTTTTAACAAAAGGAAAAAAATGTCCTGGAGAAATCCGATCAAAGTAGTTTAAGGCGGCGCGACGGCGGTTCAAAGTTGAAAAATCTCATATTTTCTCATATTTTCACGCTTTACAACCCTTATTTCGCGTTTAGCAACAATAGATCCAAGATTAAAAAATTTTAGGGTGTAATTTAGTTTAATAGCTTTCCAAAATGCACAAAAACATTCAAATCGGACAGCAAATAACGAAGTTATGGAAATTATAAGCATCGGTCTGACGTCTCACGTTTTTTTTTTGTTTTTAAATAAAAAGTGTTGTGTTATAGGGTTTAGAATATGTGTCACAACAACACATAAATACCTTTTTATAAAGTTTCATGTCAAACAAATAATTAATTTAATTTTTGGGTGAAAAAATTGGGTGAAAAAATAATTAAAAATCTTCTTTTGACACACTTGACAACATTTTTTGGACAAAATTATAATGCAATAATCTAGTTTTTGATCTCACATACCAATCCTGACCATCTAGGTTTTTCCTCATGTCCTTGTTCCTACTCATTATCACTTAAAACGAACGTTTTCTAAGCAAAAAATATGCATATTTCCTTGTTTTGACGCACTTGACGATTTTTTTGACACACTACCGGTACAGTTATCGAACACATCGTCCTTTCGGCTCTTACCATTGAGCGTACCTATTTTTAAAAACCAAAATTTTTAAAATCCCTTCATCCGTTTTCTAGATTTCATCGGTCGTGAAGGCCAGACGGCCGGCCGGCCCGCAGACAGGCATACATTTTTTTTTTGCTTTTTTAGAATCCGTAGTAGGTCCTAAAACGTCAAGAAATGACAAAAAAGTGGGGGTAAGAATTTCACTTTTAGCTCATGAATGTAATACTTAAGACCGAAATATTTTGCAGTCGTGGATAAAATAGCATCTTGTATTTGCATAGGATGATGGCAATTTTTCTAGAATCTACTAATTGTCACCGGCTGTTTTACTTCTTCTTCTTCTTATTTCTTCTAGAAGTGTCAAATAATTGTATAAATGAAATGTAGAAAATAAATAGTTTTTTTTTTGTTGTAAATGACCATGTGAGACGTCAGAACGATGCTTTTATTTTCCATAACTTAGTGATTTGCAGTTCCGTTTAAATGTTTTTATGCATTTTGGAAAGCGATTGAACTAAATAATACATTTAAATTCAATCTAGGGTTTCTAAATGCGATACAAGGGTTGTGAAGCGTGAAAAAGTGGAAAAAATGAGATTTTTTGAGATTTGAGATTTGAGACCGCCGTCGCGCCGCCTTAAACTATTTTGATCGGATTTCTCCAGAACATTTTTTTTTCTTTTGTTAAAAAGAATAAAATTTTGCCCTGAGACTTAAGAAATTCAAAAACGGTCTACATTGGTCAAACGGGTAAAAAACTTTCTACCCGTATGTATCAACACCAACTGTCTGTAAGGAATCAAGAAAAACTTCCCGATAGGGGTGCTAGTTCCGTTATCAAAACGGCAGCGCTCAAACATTTATTTGAAAATCCCAGCCATAGTTTCGATTTTAAAGAACCTACCATCCTTTCAAATCAATTAAATTACCACAAAAGGCTATTCATTGAAAATTGCTACATATTGTCTCACCGTCCATCTGCCATTAATTTAACAACTGGATTTTCTGATTCTACTATAAATCTCAATAGGGTGCGTATGTTGGAAGCATTGGCTACCCCATTATAGCATGGATAAGTTATTTTGTTTTCCATCTGATGCGGCCACCGAACAGTTTTTTTTTAATTAAATAATTTACATTATCAATTACTCAGTTCATTGATCATGCACAGTTTTTAGGATTCCGTTTTTTATACGGAACACTATTGGTGAGAGTACAACGTGTTTTTCACATTATTTCGATTATCTCGTGAACCATTAATCCGAAGAACTTAAAATTTGAGGTGCTTATAAAACTAACCTATCCACACAAGATGGCGGGTTAAAAAATAAATAAAGTTGTGTTCGTTTGTTTTAAGGAGGTACGATGTAAAGCCTTTGAAAACATACATTTTTTTAGCGAGACGAGTAGGGTATCATATGAAAGGGCTTTATTTCAGCATTATTTAAAAATATATTTTGGAGTTTTTCACCTCACCATTTTTTGTATAATTTTGAAAAATGACGTTTTCAGGATGTTTTATCGCCCCGAATAACTCCGACCCTACTGCATCGAAAATCTTGAAATATATTTGGAATGATAGAAAATTGAGTAGGTTTTTAACGAAAAATATAGAAAAGTGGCAGATACTAATAACTATATTTATTAAAGGGGTGGGAATGTTAAGGGGTAAAAACATCATTTAAAACCAGGTCATGTGGGGAGTCATTTGAAAGAGCACTTGATTTTAGAAATATTGCCATTTTTTTAGAATTTTGCGATGCATAGTTATTGAATTATTATCAATAAAGTGACACAAAAAGTTGGTCCCCCCTTGCATTTCGAGCCTAATTAACAAAAAAATTTGAAAAAATTCACAGAGACAGGAAGTTTGATAAACTCTGATCGAAAAATATAGCGAACTCTCAAATAATTATATTTTTGTGCTTCTAAGGGATTGGGGTGGGGACGGGTGAAAAAAAACTTTTTTGACCCAAGCGAGTGGGGTGTCATTTGAAAGAGAACCGAATTTCAGAAACTTTGCAATTTTTTTTAGAATTTTGCGGTACACAGTTTTTGAGTTATTCTAAAAAATGTGCAAATTCCAGACCGTCCCCCCCCCTCCCCCTACGTTTCTACACTGATTGACAGAAAAAATTGATAAAACTCATTAAGACAGCAAGTTTGCTATATTTTGAACGAAAATTATAGCGAACTCTCAAATAATTATATTTCTGTGTGTTTAGGGGATGGGTGTAAGGGGGGTAAAAAAAACTTTTTTTGACCCAAGCGAGTGGGGTATCATTTGAAAGAAGACCGAATTTCCAAAACATTGCAATTTTTTTAGAATTTTCCGGTACACTGTTTTTAAGTTATTCTAAAAAATGTGCAAATACCAAACCGTTCCCCCCCCTCCCATTACGTTTCGACACTGATTGACAGAAAAAATTGAAAAAATTCATAGAGACAGGAAGTTTGTTATATTTTGAACGAAAATTATAGTGAACTCTCAAATAATTATATTTCTGTGTGTTTAGGGGATGGCTGTAAGGGGGGTAAAAAAAAACTTTTTTTGACCCAAGCGAGTGGGGTATCATTTGAAAGAGCACCAAATTTCCTAAACATTGCAATTTTGCGGTACACAGTTTCGGAGTTATTCTAAAAAATGTGCAAATTCCAGACCGTCCCCCCCCCCTACGTTTCAACACTGATTGACAAAAAAAATTGAAAAAATTCATAGAGACAGGAAGTTTGCTATATTTTGAACGAAAATTATAGCGAACTCTCAAATAATTATATTTCTGTGTGTTTAGGGGATGGGTGTGGGGAGAGCAAAAAAAAAACTTTTTTGGAACCAAACGAGTGGGGTGTCATTTGAAAGAACACTTAATTTAAGAAACATTGCAATATTTTTTAGAATTCTGCGATGCATAGTTTTTTAGTTATTGATGAAAAAAAGTGATATTTTAAGTGTATGTATACCACCCTATATTTTGACGCTGATTTATGGAACAAATATTCCCAATTTAGACTATTAAAATACTTTAGCTAACATAAACAGCTATGGATAAGATTTAACCTCAAGTAACATTTTTGATCAATGTAGATGTGATTGACATTTACTATTGACGTTTACGATTAAACATTTATTCTGTTATGCGTCCATAGTCTGGTGATATAAAGACTTTACAACGTAACTTTATGTCATTTATTTTTGATAATGTGTTCTTTTACATTCACGGAACCCTTGGCGAGCGAATTTTATTCGCACTTGTCCGACTTTTTTTTTGATTACATTAATTTCCTTTAAAATTTTTTTTAAAAACAAAAATCTAATATAAGCCTATTACTTTTACTTTTAGATTTAAAATTTTAATTGTTAAAAATTTTTAAAAAAAGAAAAAACCATTACTTTATCTATTATTAAAGTCTTATTCAATTCAAATTTTTATCATAGATTTTTTTAATTACAATTACTAATAAATAATGTTACGTATTGCAAAAATTTTAATATTAGACATAATTTTTCAAATATTTCATTGTCAGAGATTAGAAATAAAAAATTTAAATGAAGACCCTATTTTAATAATTAAAACTAATAATTGCAAAATTCAAGTGGGCAATATTAAATTGTACACCCAATAAATTTAAAAAATTTAGAAATTACCGTAGAATCAATAAATAAATTTATATTAAATAAAAAAGATAATAAAAACGATAAATTTGATTTATATAATATTGTTAAACGAAAGTGCAAGCAACTATGCAACAACTTTGTTCGAATCAAACCCATAAGTCGCAATAGACAAAAACGTTGGGATCAGCATGGAAATGGCTGGCAGGTAGTCCAGATGCAGTAGACCTGCGAATGCTTGAAAGTAAAATTAACGAGCTTACAGACGAAAACAACCAGCAAGTTCAAATAAATAAGCAGATTGACGAAAGGATTCGAATGATTACGGATACAATAAACAAAGCCGTAACAACTACCAACACAGCTAATAAAATTATTATTAGTGAAGTAGAGATGATAACAGCCATCATCAACATTGAAATCGTTAACTCAATACTGGAAGACATTCAAGATGCCATCATAAGGACGAAAATTGGTCTGGCAAGCAACAAAGCTTGCTGGAACATAACATCGCTTGGCTCGCAGTCCTCCGAATGTTTGCTGTTAGTGACATCACTACCAGATCCAGTGGTCATTAAACTATCCGTCCTACAAAATTAATTCAAGTTTTTTCTGTAAGAATAAGACTGATATTTGTATGTCTCTGTAGCTCAAAACAACAGCATTTGTCATATAATGTTTTTTTTAAACTTCTTAAACAGATGAATAGCGTTTTTATAGTTTATTTAAATATGTATTAACCTTTATGTGAGACTCTCAACATAAACATCATATACAGCCAGAAAAAAAGATTATTTCTGCGATTATTATAAAATCGTAGAAAATTTATAGTATTAAAAAAATACAACTTACAGCACCAGTTGGCACAAAATATCGAAGATATTACAATAATAAAGTTTTAGTATTATTAACATTTTTATTAAATTTTCTAACCCAACAAAATCAGAAATAAATAAAAAGGTCGATTATAAAAATTTTAAAATAGGTTTAAGTTGAAAACTTAGACTGGGATAAATAAGATAATATCAGCTATGAAATTTGATTATGGAGTGATTGGAAATTTAATAAAATTGAAATGAAAATCGAAGACAATTTCTTATACCATCTGATAATAGATTTGCGTAAGGAATAACATTTGTGATCAAATATTGATATTTTAAAGCAATTTTGGTTTTTATCTATCTTTTATAGTTTAGCTGTTGGCTGGTTGTGCTTTGTTATCATTGACACAAATGTGCAAATTTTATCCGTTGTTGTGATATTATTTGAGCGAACCTAATTTTTTATATCCAAATAAAAACCAATTAGATTTAACCGTAATTTAAACTGCTTTAAGCTTTAATACAAACCGTTTTATTTTAAATTACCCAAACATAGAGTCCATCCATATAATGCATTGTTTGTGCTACAATTTATATTTATTATCAATTTTTACCACATCATCTCATTCGTTCAACTTCTCATTATTTTGAATTCAATTGAATACCACAAGCCTTTATCATATCACAAAAATCATATTGAATTCATCTACAATTTATGATTTTTTGACATTAGTATGTGTAAATGAAATTTCTCTAGAAATACGATTTACGGTTATAAAAAATATGTCCTTAATTCAATAAAACCAACAACAGTATGAAAACGATAAGAAAATATAAATAATGAAATTGATGATTTTTCCGTTGTTTTTACTTTTGTCATTTTCTTTGTAAGCGATAATATAAGTGAGTTTTCGGAAAAGAATAAAAGATTGATCGAATAACGAATTTGTTAAGTAGAAGGATAAGATAAGGATAACATAACTACAGTTTAATGGTAAAATGTAAGCTGTAGGATAGATGAATTGTATAGAAGAAAAATTATGTTTGGTTTAGAAAAATATAAATAATTCAAAATGATTTGGTGAATGAACTCTTTTCAGTCAACGGTAGCACTATCAATCTTAGCTATGGAATATTTCTTGATGATGGGTTTTAATTATTCAGGAAGACAGTGCGTAGTATCATATTATCAAGGAATATTTACTTATTAACTCATAGGATCTTGATGAAACTTTGGTATATGATCCAAGTTCACTTGGAAATGGATTCGTTTCAAAATTGCACAAAATGGTGGCATGTTACGAGATCACCTTTAAGTTTGAATCGATTTCCATGAAACTTTGATTTAAGATTTCAACGAATATTAGAAACATTTCATTTGCTTTTTAGGGTACATTGATGGTGGTGGAGGATCTGCTGCCAACTTCCCCGTTCACTCCCATATAAAAATTCATTTGTTGAAACACTATGTCTTATTCATGAACCAGTGCGTTTAAAGCAATTTGCCTTATTCTGGAACAAATTTAAGTTTAAATGCCTTACCTAAGACACACATCTGATCGTGTTTTTCTTTGTTTACTTTTTTCTCTTCACCCAGTTCAGAGTGTTTTTCGCTATCTCTGTTTGGATGTTGTTGTCTCATGAAATTTATTAATATATTTACTTGAACTGGTGTTTGAGCTTTTTTAGTTGGTGAATAGATTTAAAAAATGTAAGGTCGTTGCAATTTTTGCTATTAATTAGTTTTTTTCTTGCTTCTGTTTGTAAATGGATAATTTTTTTTTCATTTTAATTACAATTTTGAAAATTGGTAAATGCTTAAAGAAAAAATTAAATTCCCAAAAAAAATTGTTTGTAACTTTTTGTGTATAACAGAAAATATAAGATAAATTGTGATTAAGAATTATAGGAATTATATCGTTTTGTTCTTTGTTTGAATATTATTACAATTAATAATTTGTTTTGTTAATTTATTATAAACATTACATGCGTTCCTTTGGAACAAAATAGCTGCTCAAAGCAGCTTTTGGGTAGATCACCAATGGAACGGCAAAATTTGAAAGTTTATCTACTAGACATTACTAGACATTCTAGTATTGAATAACAAACTTGTATCGGTGAGAAGAAGATGACTAGTCTTCACTTGTGTCTATTGACACATGATCAACAATTAATTCAGTAAATTGTTTGTGATATAACATCACCCCGATGGAAAATCTCCCATCAAGAATAATATAAGAACTGGATCTAAAAAATTATATTGCAAATTATGAAACTTTTTGCAATCCATACAATTTTCGAGCGATCTAGTTTCGAATCAATAAGAAAATTTTAAAAACTAATCAGTTCTTTGTTACTTAAGTCTCCATCTTTTTCCAAAGTGTCGTTAAAATAAATTAATGAATGAAGTCTGTATGCTTCCAACAAACTTAAAAAACAAAGTGTGAAAAGTCAGCATTTGTATGGTAGACCCCCGCCACCTTGATCAATGTGTCCCAAAACATGATTGTTAAGGAATGTACTAACTGATCGATGTATTGTAACGATCAGTTGGTCATATTGTAAAACAATATATTTTATATGTTCATTATTAAATTGGCAATCAAACCAAATACAAGTGGTGTTTTGACTATTATTGAATATCAGGTATGGAAACATATTAATGGCGACGAAGACAAACAAGTAAGGATAAACATTTTTGTTTTAATTAAAAGGTGAAAAAATAATTTAAATTGTTTAAACAAAAAATTATTTTGTTTAATTAAATTGTGTTTGATTTAACTAAATTACTAATTATTACGAATAATAAAAGAAATTATAAACTTTTATGCTGCAATGTAATAAATTCAAATAAGTTTTTTTTTAATAAAATAAACCACAAGGTTGGAGGAAAAATTTAATGAATGGTTTTCAATTTTTTTTATTGAATATTATCAAAAAGAAATTATTAATAAATAACTAAATTCAAAGATATGGATGTTGCTTTCATTCTGGTTAAATTATAATTTTAATAAAAAAGTTATTCGTAAATATTTTTCATACGGTGTTATATGGAAAATATAATAGGCTAAGTTTGTCTATCACTTGGTTAACTAAAATAATATTGTGTGATTTATTAAAATAAGAAATAGTGAAAAGTAGGTTATGTGGTTAGCAGTAGGGTATTCATAGTGAATTAAAGAAATTAAATTAAGGTTATTCCTAGTGAATTAATGAAACGAAATAGAGGTTATTCTTGTGAATTAAGGAAATTAAATTGAGGGCATTCTTTTGAATTAAGGAATTGAAAGAGAAATTCAGCTTTAAAATGATTGGATCAATTGAGCCATTTATCCCAGGAAGTGATTTTAGGCAATACTTAATGAGGATGGAAGAATTTTTTAAATGTAACGACGTGCTGGATACAAAAAAGGTGTCGTTATTTGTTACCTTTATCGGTCCCGATACTTTTGAAATTCTTTGTCGTTTGTTACATCCAGATTTACCAACATCGAAAAAGTACGATGAGTTAACAAAAGTTTTAAGAGATCACTTCCAGCCTAGCCATATAGAAATTGCGGAAAGTTATAAATTCTTTAAGAGAGAACAAAAAATCAATGAAACTATCAATGAATATATTGTGGAACTCAAAACGCTCTCAGCTACTTGTAACTTTGGAGGATTTTTAGAGAGAGCATTAAGGGATAAGTTTGTGCTGGGTCTTGTAGATGAAAAAATTCAAAATACATTGTTGTCTGAAAAAAATTTAACTTTTAAGAAAGCGTGTGAACAAGCGTTGAGTATGGAGATGACTAGGAAAGAACAAGGCAAAATTAAGTCTGAGCAATCATCGTCACAAATTCATCATGTTCAAACGTTCACTAATAGAGGTCGACAACATGTGCGGAGTAGAATTAAGCGAAGGGCGTCTATATATCGATCGCCTACTCCATTTAGACAACTTAGAAACACCAGTAGAGAAAGTGCATCGTCTAAACCATTATCAAGAAGTCCAAATACAGGCAAAAGGATATATAACTGCAACAAATGCAATGGAAGTCACCTAATTAACCAGTGTATAGCTCGTAACTGGAAATGCTTTAACTGTGGACAGATGGGTCACTCACGAAGAGCTTGCCGAAGAAGATGGGGTTATCGACATTCAAGCAACAGTAGAGATAGGGAAGTAATAAATAAGTATAAGTTTAAAATAAATAATTTTGTAGACTTTAGTCAATTTTCTATTGAACCACCACTTATCATTAAAATCCAAATTGAAAATAAATCTATTGAGATGGAAATTGATAGTGGGGCTTGTTTCTCTGTAATAAGTCATTTCTTTTATAAAGAATATTTTAACTATATAGGTTTACAAAACATGCAAATTAATAATATCCTTGTAATTACAGGAAGTAAAGTGGAAGTTCTAGGATATATTTCTGTCACAGTTGATTGGAATGGAGATAAATATAATTTAAAACTAACAGTGCTTAACACATCAGCAGATTTTTTGCCTATAATTGGACGTGACTGGATGGATACAATATTTTCTGATTGGAGAAACCATTTTTTACCACAACCAAAACAAATTAGTAGGGCTATTAAAATAATGGAAGCAGATGAACCAGCCTCACCGAGGATAAAACAGGTGACATTGTTTATAATTAAAGATCTGTGTATGTTAGCCCCAAAAGTTTTTGATGAGGATAATAAAGACCCAATTAATAACTTTATAGCTGATATAGTATTGAAAGAGGATGCGCAACCAATTTTCCATAGGGCGTATACAGTGCCGTTTGGCATTAGAGAAAAAGTGAGCGAGGAATTAGATCGCTTGGTGAATGAAAAAGTGTTGCTACCTGTTAAATATAGCGATTGGGCTTCACCTATTGTGATTGTACCGAAGTCTGATGGATCCTTAAGAATATGTGGGGATTTTAAGGTAACACTAAACAATTTTGTTAATATGGAACATTACCCATTACTTATTGTTGAAGATGTGTTTGCAAGTCTAGCAGGCTTCTCAATTTTTTGTGTACTAGATCTAAAGGGAGCATATCAACAGCTTTCTTTAAATGATAAATCGAAGTCGTTGGTTACGGTAAATACCCATAAGGGTTTATTTCAATTTCAAAGGTTACCGTTTGGAATATCCTCAGCACCTTCAATTTTTCAAAGTGTAATTGACCGAATTGTAGGGGGTATTCCGGGGGTTATTAGTTATTTGGGTGACATACTTATTGGTGGTAACGATGAAAAGGATCTTAAAAATAAATTAACTAAAGTTTTGTTGAAACTAAATGAGTTCAATGTTAAAGTTAATGGGCATAAGTGCAAATTTTTTGAAAATTCGGTGGAATACTTAGGACACGTTATTTCTAAGGATGGTATTAAACCAAATCCTAATAAGGTAGATGCCATAATGCAAGCGCCAGCCCCTACTAATGTAATGGAATTACAAAGTTTCTTAGGTTTAATAAATTATTATGGAAAATTTGTTCCGAATTTGTCTGCATTGTTATATCCTTTGTATTTTTTGCTAAAGAAAGGTGAAAAATATGAATAGTCCAATAGTTGTGAGAAAAGTTTTAATGATTGTAAAAACTTTTTGTCTTGTGATAATTTATTGGTGTTTTATGATCCAAAGCTCCCACTTGTGGTGTCGTGTGATGCTAGTTCTTATGGTGTGGGTGTAGTTTTAGCTCATTTAGTTGATGGACTTGAGCGGCCAATTATAGAACGTTAAGCCCAGCTGAGAAAAATTATAGCCAGCTTCATCGGGAAGCGTTAGCCGTTGTGTTTGCTGTTAAAAAATTTTATAAGTATTTGTATGGCAAAACATTTGTAATTTACAGCAATCATAAACCACTGCAGGAAATTTTCAACAATAAAAAAGGGCTACCCGCTGTTGCCGCTCAGCGTATCCATAGATGGTCTATATTTTTGTCATCGTTTAATTATGAAATTAAATATTGTAAGAGCTCGTTGATCTGTAATGCTGATGGTTTATCGCGATTACCAACAGAAGGGAATACGGGTTGGAGCGAACCACAAATAAATTCTTTTAATTTATCGAATGAATTGCCGTTAACTCAGGAAGAAATAACAAAACAAACACAACTGGATGAAGTGTTATCGCAGGTTTTTAAATATCTAATGAATGGATGGCCAAATAATATTCCACATCAACTAAAAAACTATTTTAATATTAAAAATTCGTTATCGTGTAAGTCAAATTGTGTATTTTATGGTGATCGTATTGTAATTCCTAAGCGAATAGTAAGTAAAGTTTTAGAATTATTGCACAAATCGCATACAGGCATAGTAAGGATGAAGATATTAGCTAGAGAAATGGTTTGGTGGCATGGGGTGAATAAAGATATTGAAGATTTTTGTAAAACATGTATCCAGTGTAGCTTAAATCAAAGACATACTCGCGATTGTGATAACGCTCAATGGCCAGAAACTTCATATCCTTTCGAGCGAATCCACCTGGATTTGTTCCATTTTGGCAAGCATGTATTTTCTTGCGATAGTTTTTCGAAATGGATTGATGTTCACTTATTGAATGGGTACTCCGCTTCATTAGTTATTACAAAACTCAAAACGCAATTTATTATTTTTGGGCTACCTACACAGATCTGTACAGACAATGGGCCTCCGTTCACCTCTAATGAGTTTGCAGGTTTTTGCTCAATGAATAACATTCAGATCACTCATAGTCCCCCTTATCATCCACAAAGCAATGGTTTGGTGGAAAGAGCAGTTCAGACTGTAAAAAATTGTTTAAAAAAATCAGCAAATAAAAGGCAAAACATCACTGAGCTGATAATTAATTTTCTTTTTGATTATAGAGTAACACCATCAACTGTGACAGGAGTATCTCCAGCTGCTTCTATTTTTAAGTTTAAACCAAAAACCATACTAACCAAATTAAATGACCGAAATGAAAATAAGAAACAAGTTAAATTTCAAGATCAACAACAAGCAAATAAAATATTTATGAAAGCAAAGCAAAATAAAAATTTCCATTTAAAGGCGGGTCAAAAAATTTTATATCTAAATAATTTCCAAAAAACCGATACAAAGTGGATCGAAGGCGAAATAATCGAAAGAATGTCCAGTCTTTTGTATCGTATAAGAATAAGAGGCAGCACTCGTACCGCGCATAGGAATCAATTAAAGATTTTTGATTCAAGGCGTAATAAGTTTAGTTGGTATCCAACTGCTAATGTTGGTGTCAGAAATAATAAGAGAAAGCATAAAGTTTTAGAATTGCCACCGCGGAAGCGTTTTGCAAGGTGAGCTAGAACAAAATATTTCTTGAGAGATAGTCTCTAGTTTTACAAGAATTTTCTGATGTTTAAAAAAAAAAAAAAAGTTATTGTTATTTTTAAATGTTTATATTTTTTCTGTTGATCTTGAAATTTAGAAAGAAATTATAATAGTAAAAAAAAATTAAATAAATTAATAAATTAAAAGGAAGAAATAGGATAAATAGGATTAAATTAATAAATTAAACAATTAATAAATAAATAAAATAAATAAATCAATAAATTAAATAATTAAATAATTAATAAATAATAATTAAATTTACATGTAATTTTGATCAATATTTAAATTAGGATTTTTATATTTATTTTCGTTTTCATCTTAAAAGGGAGAAATGTTAAGGAATGTACTAACTGATCGATATATTTTAACGATCAGTTGGTCATACTGTAAAACAATATATTTTATATGTTCATTATTAAATTGGCAATCAAACCAAATACAAGTGGGGTTTTGACTATTATTAAATATCAGGTATGGAAACATATTAATGATAATTATCTTTTCACACTAATTGGAACCCTATTCCATAAGTTTCATCATAATCACTTCATTATTGTAGGCTGTATTGTGCATAAAGACACTGAAAAAACTTCAAAAAAGTACAAAAAAATTTTTTTTACCGGAAGTGAAAAACCGGAAGTTGGGATGCAGAACTATTGTAAACATACTCATGTACCAAGTTTCATCCAATTCGATTATCAGGTACAGAAGTTATAGAGCTTTCAAGAAAACAGCTGCTCCAGGGACCCTCCACCACTTTGTTCACTATCGCACAAAAGCTAATCAGTTCTTTGTCATACATGTTTGCATCCTTTTCCAAAGTGTCATCAAAATTCATTCACGAATGAATGTTTTATGCTCCCAACAAACATAAAAACTTTGTGGAAAAAACCACCTGTTGTATGGTGGACCCCCCAACCCTATATAATGTGCTCCAAAAGCTGATAACATCTTTCTCATGTTATTTAAGAGCTTTTCGCAACGTTTCATGAAAATCGATCGGTATTTGTAGGCTACAGTAGGGATAAACACCTGAAAAAAAAACTTTTTAACCGGAAGTGACAAATCGGAAGTTGGTATGCAGAAATACTGAAAACAGTACTAAAATCTTATATACTAAGTTTCAATAAGATCATAGCCCGGAATCAGAAGTTATTCAAGATTTAAGCTTAGAGGTGTTCGGGAGACCCCCCGCCATTTTGTCCAAATTTGAAATGAATCCAGATTTTCCATTTTCAAGTGAACCTGTATCATTTGCCAAAGTTTCATCAAGATCCTATGCAGAAAACTCACCAAGCGTATGTGTCGCGTATGTTCGCAAATTTTTACGAATTTGAGTTAGTTTAAGCGAATATAACTTTGTACGGGACAGGGAGGGAATATTACTACCCAAATTCACATGACTGAAGCTTTTCGGATTACAACATTGCTTGACAAGCAGCTCCTTCCTTTGCTTTCTTCTAGTGGTTCACTTGCAGATTCAGGGCTCATTACAGGTCCCCCAAACACCTATTTTTTTGAATGCTCAATAATATCTGTACCTGATAATCGAATTGGATGAAACTTGGTACATAAGCATTTCTTATGCTTCACAACAGTTCTGCATCGCCACTTCCGGTTTTTCATTCCGGGCCAAATCTTTGTTTGCAATTTTTTGCATTTTTTCAGTGTCTTTATTCACACTACAGTCTACAATAATGAAGTGATTATGATGAAACTTACGAAAATGCTTTAAATTCGGAGATATGTCAACTTTTTGGACACATTGATCCAAGTGGGGGTCCACCATACAACTTTTGATTTTTCGCACTTTATTTTTAAAATTTTTTTGGATCGTTCATTAATCAATTTTGATGACAATTTGAGAAAGAATGGAGATTTGAATGACAAAAAACTTATTTGGACGATATCGGGATAAGTTAGTGGGGCTGCAATAAAATCAGTTCCTGAATTGCTGTTGGGATGCTACAGTTTTTTTTTAATGTTTATACGATTAGATCTAATAAAATATATAACATCGGTTAACCATTAACCGAAGTATTTGATGAATATTAGCTCAATATAGATCCAGAAAATTTTGTTTTCAGAGCTGTTGTAAAGTTAGCCTATCTTAACCAAATTTACGTGGTAGAATTGTCGACAAAAACACTTGTTTTGATTTAGAGCTGTCATCTTTAAATTCCTTTTTAAGGTTCATAAGCCATGATGTATATTCACATTCCTCGTTTGGTGATAATACTTTAACTGCGATGTGACACTTGCAATTTTTTTTATAACTTCCTGTTGTAATATGATTTTGTTTGATAGGAGATTCGGCTAACCTTCCAAGAACATTGTTAATATATTCTAAATTGTCATTAAGTAGTTCAAGAACTGGTGGAGATATAGTATCAACCGAAACTGGGGATGGATCTAAAGATGCTGGAGGTATTTGAATATTTTCGTTCGTTGGAACATTTTCAACATCCTGATTTATAGAAATAACTTCACTATCGATAGTTTCCGAACATGAAAGCTGCTGTAGAAAATATTAGTTGCATATGAATTTTTATTCATTTTAATAAAAAAATTAAATTTACCTTATTTTTATAGATATAAGTGCCACATGTTTCACATATAAACTGGTCATCACGCAAAGTGAAATTTAGGGTCGCAGCTTTTTGAATAACAGCTGGTGTAGCCAGTTTTACATTTTTTGATGTCCGCTTATGATTTTGAGACCGTACAAATTACAGCACAATTTGAAAGGCAGTTAGTTCTATTATGTATGCATCTTTTCTGAACGTTATGTCTTCTAAATATTTTTGAATATACTTGCTATACGGCAATCACATCAATTTAATATATTTTGATTGGATGCAAGCATAATTTGTTCCAAAAACCGTTTGTGGGCATCATTAGAAATTTTAAATGTTAAAATTATGAGTCTCTAATGAGATTTTAATTAGTAAAAAGGGGCTGAATAGACATTTTTTAAAATGAATAAACATTTTACACACCCTTTTAATAATTTAAATTCCTTTATTTATACCACTTAACTTAAATTAATTTTTAATAAGTTTTTAACCATTTAACCGCACAGAAAATGGTTCAAATTTATTGCAGGTGTTAAAATATGAAATGTTTAATTTATAAGATCCACATTTAGTACAGGATTATTAGCTTAATAAAAAAACACAAGTGAATTTTTCATATACCAAACTTTAAAAATTCGTAAGAAAATATCGATATTGAATTGCTGACTTTTTATTTCTCAATTTCATAGCTGCATATGTTTACTTTAAAATTTGTGAAAAACAAAAAAAAAGGACTTTTTGAGATATGAGCTTTGAAGTAAACTAAGGTCTTACGCGCCACCTAGCGGAAAAAAGAAAAGTTATTAATTTTAAACTTACTTATTTCAATTATTCAATTATTTTCCTTTTTACTTGCAAGAATATCCGTAAGTCGGATGAAATTTGTGGCACCTATTCACAAAACATTGCCACCATTACCAAAACTACGTGAAAAAGCTTCAAAATTCAACCGCCCATAACTCTGATTCAGAGTACTCAAAAAATAAAAGCAGAAATCGCTTTTTTCCTTTCGTCAATGCCAACAATACATCAAAATTTCAGTTTTTTAAAAAATAGTTGTTTTTTTTCGATGTACGTTTTCAAAATAACAGCCCATTCCCAAAATTCTTACAAAATCAAAAATACAAACTTTTTTCAAAAATTCCAAAAATATTTCAAAAACTGTAACAAATTCAAAAATGTCCATATCCAAATTCATGTTCAATTACATTTACGTCATAAAAACAGCTACATTTTTTTTTCCAAGAAATTGGCTAAAAAAATAAATGAAATCATTTTTGACACACTTGACAACATTTTTTTGACAAACTTATAATGCAATTATCTAGTTTTTGATCTCACATACCATCCCTACCATCAAGATTTCTCCAAATTCAATGTTCCAACTCGTAATCACCTAAAATGAACGTTTTTTAAGTCAAACAATATGGAGGGGCTGAAATCTCACAGCTCTGAGATATCAAGACTTCGGTCTGGGTTAAGGATTTTGATATAGTTTTCGGCAAAATACTTTTATTAGGACATGGTTTTTAGTTTTGGGTAGCGATGTATATCAAACATGACTCTTTGTTAAAGTACAAGTATTTTTTATCTCTGTTTAAATAGTATATTACATATCTAGACTTGTAAATAGCATCTTACATGAGAGGGAAAATTTTGCGCACGAGACGCGTTGCATCGAGTGCAGTATCTTCACGAGCATGGAAAATGTTTTACAACTTGAGATTTGTTATATACTTTTTCTACGACTTTGTTTTAATGCCCAAACGCATATAATTACTTGAAAAAATGAACTACTAATTATAAATTAAATGCAAATAGTTTCCAAATTGTGGTAGGCTTTGCATTATTTTGTGTCAAAGTGAATCGAAATATTTAATTTTTAAAAATTAAATTTTTCTTTAAATAAACATTTTTCTTTTTATTAAAAGCGTGCGGTAATATTTATATGAAAATCTATTACCGCACGCATTTTTTTACTTACTGCACGCATTTTGAAATAATCAATTTATATGTCATAGTTATGTAATTTATAATAATAGTGTGATGTAATTTATAATTTACTGCGATAGGAGTAGAAAAAATTTATTACAAAACTAACACGAAACATCCATACGTTGAATTATAATCAAAATTTCAAAAATATTTTTAAATTAAATAAAATCAAACTTTTGCAAAATTCCAAAAATATTCCAAAAATTAGAAAATCAAATATCTAAACTTTTTCTAAATTCCGATAATATTCCAAAAATTCTTAAAAACTCAAACTTTTCCAAAATTCTAAGAATATTGCTAAAATTATTACAAAATCAAAAATTCAAACTTTTTTCAAAATTCCAAAAATTATAAAATCAAAAATTTAAAATTTTTCAAAATTCTAAAAATATTGCAAAAATTCTTACAAAATCAAAAATTGAAACTTTTTTCAAAATTCCAAAAATATTCCAAAACTTAGAATGAAATCAAATATTTAAACTTTTTCTAAATTCCAATAATAATCCCAAAAATTCTTAAAAATTCAAACTTTTTCCAAAATTCTAAAAATATTGCAAAAATTATTAAAAAATCAAAAATTGAAAATTTTTTCAAAATTCCAAAAATTATAATAAAATCAAAAATTAAAAATTTTTCAAAATTCTAAAAACATTCCACGAATTCTTACAAAATCAAAAATTAAAACTATTTCCGAAATTCTAAAAATATTGCAAAAATTATTAGAAAATTAAAAATACAAACTTTTTCAAAATTCCAAAAATATTTCAAAAACTATAACACATTCAAAAATTTCCATGTCCAATTTCATTTTCAATTACATTTAGGTCATAAGAACAGCTACTTTTTTTTTCCAAAAAAATTGCCTAAAATAATCAATGAAATCATTTTTTGACACACTTGACATTATTTTTTTGACAAACTTATAATGCCATAATTCTCTATAATAATAATAAAATTTCATGTCATACAAATTATTAATTTTATTTTTTTCTAAAAAAATGGGTAAAAAATAAATTAAAGCCTGGCTTTTGACACACTTGACAACATTTTTTTGACAAACTTATAATGCAATAATCTAGTTTTTGATCTCACATACCAATCCCCACCATCAAGATCTCTCCAAATTTAATGTTCCTACTCGTAATCACTTAAAATGAACGTTTTTTAAGCCAAAAATATGAAAATTTGCTATTTTTGACACACATAATGATTTTTTTGACACACTTCCGATACAGTTATCGAACACAGCGTCCTTTCGGACCTGTCCCTTGAGTATACCTATTTTTAAAAAAAAATTTGAAATCCCTCCAGTGGTTTTCCCTGCAGCGTAGGTAATGGCGGCGGCCGGCCGGACGAACGGCCGACAGACAGACATAAATTTTTATTTTTGATTTTTTAGAATCAGTAGGTCCTAAAACGTCGAGAAATGCCAAAAAAAGTGGGGGTAAGAATTTCACTTTTGACACTTATGTCGTTCAGACTGAAGTAATAGCTTCTTTTAAAATATACGTTACTGAACCGTCCCAGCATGGAAATTGTTCTCACATAGGGAATGCAGCATACATAATTAGTTTGAAGTGTCTTGATTCTATATAGCAGAAAGCTGTTAAATTGATTGGCAATTCAAATCTTACTTGCTGGATTGCCTTTATGTTGCTGATTTGGCGGTATGGATATCGATTTTGCCTGAGCCTGCAAACTTCACACGATACACCAGAGCATCAATAGCAGACCATCTTTTTACCGTTCGAGTGACAAGATATAGAACTGTCGCTTTTCAAAGTGATTTTTTTTCACCGAGTCTGGCATCTCTGAAAGGCCTTACCGGCGTTATTCTTCCCTGACAATTTTAATCCTCGAAACTTTAAAATTAGCGTTAAAAAATCCTCAAAAAATTTATCAATTCTCACAAATCTTAGTGCCGTACTTAGCATCGTATCTTCTGATATTCAGAGACGTTAATCTTTAATTTATTATGGTTGCACTAAACAATTCCTAACTTTAAATATAAAAAATAATCGGCTAGGGGGGTCAGGATCCAAACCCCCCACCCCTCGGCTAGCGCCTCGATTCGCAAACTCCACATACGTCCAAAAACCTTAGCTTTATACGTCCTTGCATCATAACTATGATAGATTAGGTCTAGCGGTTGTAAAGTGATTAACTTATTGTGTCATTGTGGTAGTTATTTTGAAAAAATTTGAATTTTTTTGTAACAAACTTAACCAAGGAGAAACAAAAACCTTACACCATGTATCGTAGCTTCGCATCAACCGTGCTAAATTTTTGGACAACTGTTCAAATATTTGTTTCATTTCGTACCAACAAAAAGCACAGTCAAACCTTTTTTTTATGCTCTAAGTTCAACCACATAGCTTAACTGTTTCATATTTCATTTCCAAATTTTTTTTGTAGAATTTTGTACGAAAATTCTACAGATAATTTTTTTTATGTTTCAAATATATAATCAAAATTTATTGAAATTTTCGTACAAACAAAAAAAGGGATATTATATTTTCCTTTTTCATATTTTTTTTTTATTTTCCCAAGATTCGTACTTCATAGTACCCAAAAAAGAATTAAATTGAAATACCTGTTTTACTTCACAATTCATTATGTTTAATACTGTTGTGAGATATGCTGGAATTTTATTTTGTTTTTTTTTTTTACAAGGAAATGACAGTAATGGAAATAATGATAAACGAAAATTTGGAAAGCTTAAGATGAAAAACGTGATTGTGTTTGTTGAAGTTTTTGTTTTTAATTGATGATGAAACAGATTTTGTTTTCAATTTATGTAATCTTTAAACTAAATTTAAAGGTATATGAAACATTAAGTCAGATGTTGTTATCTCATCGGCAAAACCGAATAGTGTAACCTTACTCGAAATTTAAATGTTATATCTGAAAAGTTCTGGAGGTGATATTGATATCAAAGGATTCTTTCAGGAGACACTGTTATAGAGGTGCTCTAAGTGTTAGAGAAACAAATTTAAATTGCGACTGTGGTCTGTGCTGTCAAGTCAATCAGAACGGTCTATCGCAAAATGTGGAGAAGAAAAGCGTGAACATTTATTTAAGTTGGAAATATTCGGATCGTGTCAAACAAGTAAAACTTCTTTGTCCGAACTGCATACAAATGGAATAGTTTGCCGGAACACTTAGTCTCAGGTGGCTTCAACCCACAGATGTTTAAAAAAAGCATTAATCTACACATTAGAATGCCAGTTGTTGTGGGACCCAGGTCTAGACCTAGGTCTTAAAAGGTATTTATGTGTTGTTGTGACACATATTCTAAACCCTATTACACAACACATTTTATTAAAAAAAAAAAAAAACAGATAAACGTTAACCATTGGGAGACTGCTTATAAAATGAAGTAGTAGTCGATTAAAGGTCACAATGATAGTAACGGACGGCGCGGTACGGCTTTCGTGCGGTACAGCGCGGAACGTACTGCTTTCCATAAAACTGATTGTTGCATAAATAAAAGCTATTCATATAGCTATTCAAAGAGTTAAATCATTTCTCGATTTAAAGGCGAATGATGGGCGAGAAAACTCAAATTTCTTAATCCGGTAATTTTAATCCTTGAGTTGTAGCGTTAGGAAATAGATGAACCGACAATAGAGGTACTGTATTGCTTTAGGAATTATAAGGCTTTAGCAATTTTATCAGTCACACGGGTAATACGTCATTTTTCGTAGGAATAACAGTTCTATAGTTGATCTCATATTCAATTAGTTGGCGATCGAAATTGTTTTATGCGTTCACGTCCGTAGCTGCGTCCACTTGATGTCTGCAACAGAGCTGGAACAGCCAAAAAATAAATAATGAACTTATGGCTTGCATTACTAAGTAGAGCTGCTATCAAAATGACGTATGTTGGTGCATCTCACAATTTGTAACGAAGTAGTCTGGTGATCAACGTAGCAGTTGTGTAGTTCCCTTGATTTGGAGACGCACTACATTCTTACACGCATTAAATTTGCATGAGCGGAGGCTTTTCTATTTGTTCTCGTTTTCCTTCACACATAGTCTCTTATACTCGGTCCGTAATCACCATCTGCAATGGTTTCCGTTGAAAAATTATCATAAACCAGTTGTGTGCTATTTCCCTACATAACTTTTTGATATTCAATTTGTAATCGTTAATAAAAACATCATAAAATAGTTGTGCAATATCATTGATTCGTAGTTCCGCTATTCCCATATAGATTTCCTACAATCGTTTCATAATCAGTGTTACTGTTTATAATTATTTTCCAATTTTTAGTACAAGTTAATAGTGAAGACACTTAGTGGGGACAAATAATTAACGAAAGGAAACAAATAATTCACCAACGGTCGTTACTTTTTGGCTATAAATACGCGTAGTAGCGTATAGAGGGTTCTTAGTTAATTAATTCTTTAGTTAATTAATTCTTATTGGACTACAGGTATTTAGTTGACAGTTCAGTGAAGACCATATGTTTTAGTATTTTTTTCTCAAAAAAATCTGTGATATATTTAAATACGTGTATCTTACTTTATATTAGTTAAATAATTAATGTGAAAAGATATTAGAAAAAAAAATATATTATGTGTTTGTGATGTATGGAGTGTTGTCCCTAGCTAAATTTATCAAAATTAACCGAAACTATTAAGATAATTGTAAGTACCGAAACTAATCTAACAAAACACAAATAAACCATTGAGATGACGAATATGTCTGTATTTCTATGATTCATGATTAGTTTTATATCAATTTTCTTTGAAGAGATTTTTTTTTGTGATATAATTTTATCATTTCAACCTAAAATAATCAAAAATTTATTGGAACTTTAAATGCTTATAGAGAAATTTTTGTTTTGTTTGGTTATTATGGGTGTGGTGTAATGATAATTAAAATTAAAATAGTTGGATATTAATTAAGAAAAATTACTAAACTCTAGTTTTCTACATTTGCTATTCAATTAAATTGAAATTAATATGTTTAATAATAATTAAATGAAATTAATAAACTCTTGTTCATACATCAGCTGTTCAATTGAATTAAAATTAAAATTGGTTGATAAATGATTCTTTCATTGCGAAACATTCTGGTACGAGCGGAAATATTATAACTATGAATTGATAAAGGGAAAAGGAGAAGGAAATCAAATCTTTCATCGTCACAAGGGAAGTCAGCACCATTTTAATTCTCGAACGAACCAACGTGTAACGAAAGGTGTGTTGTTTTTTTTTGCAAATGGTGGTTACCACCTTTCCGGAAATCGCACTACAAATATATTTGACAATAATAACAATTATATAGAGCAGTGTTGTACATTCATTTACCATCTGGTGAACCCATAGTTTTTTTTTGTATGCATTACTACCGATGCATCGTGGTCACCGATCTTATAGTAGACAACAATAGTACCATCATATGGAATAATAGTCGCTCATCACACTTACATCAATAATCCGATTCATCTTGCCATCTGTAATCATCCAGTTACTCTTATCTGAAACAATAGTTTTTTTTATTACGGATACACCTCTCCGTAACACAACATGATCCAACCGTCAATCATCGTTCATCACCAACTATTTTGAGAGTTTGAATATCACCGGTAGCTATCCGTGAACGATCTCCTGTCATCATAGTTTTCGTGTAACTACTGTCGCTCACTATTTCGTTGAGATAAAGTTTCTTCTTCACATCATTCGTTAACAATATAGAGTTCAACGATTAGTAACAACACTATCATTATATGAAATATAGCTTTTTTTGAATACACCACTATGCAACGTGGATTGGAACATTGATCTCATTGTATATACCAGCTGTAGACAACTGTTCACCTTCGGTGGTCACCATAGTTATTGTGTGACTATCATCGCTCGACATTCCTCAACGTACTAAGCAGTTCTTCTAGTACTCTCATCGCTTGTATCAGTATTCGAACGGTGCCAGAATAGCATTGTATAAGTTGAAACAGAGGGAAGGATGATCGGCTGATCGCATCTAATTACACGGAGTGGGGTCTGGACTTTCTATGGGGTGAGTTCTATTTTGAATTTGTTTTATCTTTAAGTCTGAATGATTATGGACGTGTGTGTTAGTGTTTGAGCGTGTATATATATGGATATGAGGATGTGAATATGTATGAGCGAGGATGTTGTGGTGCGTAACGTTTCATGTGATGGATTAAAATACGAAAACAAATTACAATTCTAATATATCTTTCGTGGGTTTTTCTTTCGAGTTACTTAATACTAAATAAATTTATTTTTTTTTGTTGCTAGAAAACCTAAATTTCCAATAAACCGCACGTTAAATTATGGGGAACTGGAAAATGAAATTAAAATTACCAGAAAACTGATTTGATTAAATGGAATAGAAACGAATTTACGTCTATTTGTTTTTAGGTCGTCTATTAATTTTAGATCTGGTAATTCTTATGTATTCTTGTTTTCTTTTGTTACGTCTTTTATTTCAAATTTGTTAAAAAGGTACATAGTTTGAATAACAACTCAATGTTATACTATTCGATAAAACGATTTCATAGGAAATTGAAAGTGTGCCTGGTAGCTTGTTGAGTGCATGCGTGTATGGGTTGGATGTGAGCATGTGTATGTAGGTATGAGTGAACGTGTGTGTGTGTAGGTGTGTGTGTGTGTGTGTGTGTGTGTGTGTGTGTGTGTGTGTGTGTGTGTGTGTGCCGATACCTTATTTACAGCCTCGTCAGACACCGTGCGAAAACCACAGCAAATGCGCAACGATGTCAGTCTGTAGGCCGTTTTGATAGGTCTAACATAAGATGGCGTTTCCACCGCTGAGGCCCATATGGGTGCCGCATACATCAATATTGATGTGGTAACGCTACCGAGAAGCTGTCTGATCGGTTGTCTAGGGCCGCCAATGTTTGGAATTAGCTTTGCAAGAGCAGCCAACACTCGTTTGGCTTTGTCACCAGCGTACATCAAGTGGTCTCTAAAGTTGAGTCTGTGGTCTAGAACGACTCCAAGATACTTCAGGTACTGTCCAGATTTTATTATCTGTCCACCAACCTGGATATCGATACTTTCCACCACTATTCTGCTACTCATTAGTACGGCTTCCGTTTTGTGATCGGCCAACTCTAGTCCTTTGCTGTTCAGCCATGCTCTAACGCTGGTTATGGTCTGGTTACAGTTGCTCGTAATGTCCGTAAGGTTTTTGGCTACGACAACTATGGCAATGTCGTCTGCATAGCCGATAATCGTTGTTTGTGCCGGCACACGTACTCTGAGAACACCATCGTACATGATGTTCCACAGCAGGGGTCCAAGGACCGATCCTTGGGGTACTCCTCCTGTTATATTGTACTTCTTAGGACCTGTTTCAGTATCATAGACCAGAGTTCTTCCCGTGAAGTAGCTGGCTATTATACGTAGCAGGTAGTCAGGTACATGCAGTTCGTCTAGGGCTTTCATGATTTGGTTCCAGTTGGCAGAGTTAAAGGCGTTTTTAACATCCAGAGTGACAACAGCACAATACTGTTTATCACCTTCTAGCCATCTTTTACCCCTTAAAGCTTTATGCGCTATCTCACATACTGCAGATATTGCATCAACGGTAGAGCGCTTCTTTCTGAAACCAAACTGCCGGTCAGAAAGGCCCCACTCGCCTTCAGTATGTTGCTCAAGTCGAGTACCGATAATTCTCTCAAAGATCTTTCCAGTTGTGTCCAGTATGCACAGTGGGCGGTAGAACGAGGGTTCTTCTGGTGGCTTGTCACCTTTCGGTATAAGCACAAGGCGTTGGCGCTTCCATTCCTCAGGAAATATCCCTTCTTTTAGGCACGCAGTGTAGATATTTTCGAATACATTCGGCTTCTTCTTTATCGCTGTTTTTAAGACGATATTTGGGATGCCGTCTAGACCGGGCGTGCTATTAACGGATAATCTGAGCAACGCGTTTAGGACCTCTTCGGTGGTGACAGCCAAAATTGAATGTTCGTCAATTTGCAGCTCACGAGGTAGGGAGAAGTCAACGTGGTGTGGAAAGATGCCGGACACAATTTCAGCCATGTGTGTGTGTGTGTGTGTGTGTGTGTGTGTGTGTGTGTGTGTGTGTGTGTGTGTGTGTGTGTGTGTGTGTGTGTGTGTGTGTGTGTGTGTGTGTGTGTGTGTGTGTGTGTGTGTGTGTGTGTGTGTGTGTGTGTGTGTGTGTGTGTGTGTGTGTGTGTGTGTGTGTGTGTGTGTGTGTGTGTGTGTGTGTGTGTGTGTGTGTGTGTGTGTGTGTGTGTGTGTGTGTGTGTGTGTGTGTGTGTGTGTGTGTGTGTGTGTGTGTGTGTGTGTGTGTGTGTGTGTGTGTGTGTGTGTGTGTGTGTGTGTGTGTGTGTGTGTGTGTGTGTGTGTGTGTGTATGTGAGTGGATGAAGTACGAGAATGTGTGGATGTCGTAGAATTATGGGGTTGGACGTGGTGATCGCGGTTCGTTCGCATAAAGGGGTCGCCAGATTCTATCTGTTTCACTTGCCTGTTCTCTCATAACCATTCTTATCATGTTTCCCGCGTACTATGCAGTTATTTGTGTTTGTCTATATTCTTGTCTACCTTTTTTAACAAAAACAAAACAAACAATACGCAAACAATACATACAGTGAGTGCGACGCCTCTTTGAAGCGTCTAGCGGAACCATAGCAGTTAAGTCGACCTCACGAAATAATGCCTAACAGTTGGTCCATGAGTGTGAACAACAGAGGCCTGTGTTTTAGTTGAATAAAACCGACACTCTTACACGTAAATAGAAATGGTTGTGTAGTGGGTGAATGTGAGCTAATACCAACCACAATAAAAATAATTCATTTCAGATTAAAAATTTGAACAGATATCATCACTAACTGTTTGAAAAATATAATAGAACTGTATTACACAGTAGATGGATAATCTTTGTAATATTAGACGAAGTGTTTTGTTACAATTTTGATTTTATTCAAATTGGTCCTATAACTTATCTCCATAATTATGCATATATATTGTTGTTGCTTTTAAGCGAGTAAATGGATTTTGTATTTTCATGAATATTTCATATAATATCTTGTTTACATATTTTTATATTTGTTTATGAAATTATTTAGATCCTGAAGTTGAAAGCAAATGAAATTGAATTTAATGGATGTTATGTTAAAGAAAATGATAATAAAATTAGTAAAGTAACATAGTCAAATTTTTGGGGTTGTTGTTACAAGAGTATATATTAAATACTAAATACTAAAAACATTAAATTACGGTATTTCGCTTACCTTGTTGGCACTCCATCTGGTCCATCAACAACCAACTCCCAGGATGTTATACGAATTGGCCATACAATATGACCAAAACTATCCCGAAGTAATGTTTCCCATGATGAATATGGTGTACCGGAATCACTATGCAAACGCTCTGATCTTTGTAGTCTAGCACGTCGTTTTGGGGATGACGATGTTGAATTCCCTGTTGATGTGTTATGCGATGGTAGTATTGAGTCCATTTTAAAGATATCGTTTTTGTATTAATGTAATTTTATATTTTCTTTTCACATAAAAATTAAATATATCTTTGTTATTGTTAAGAAAATAAATTAGCAGTTTTAGTGTTTTTATTACTCAATTTATTTTTTTTTTATATTTATGAACTCGATGTGATTTTTCACTGAAATGTTATAATAAATAAATAATGAAAATAGACATTTTTTGATATTAATGTTTAGAGCGTAAAAACTGTAATTAGATTGTTTGTTTTTATCTTGAAGACATAACAGTTAAAAATTTTTACTGAAGATCTTAGTTTTCAGAATCTTGGTTTTTTTATTGAATTCTTTCAAGGATTTCTAGAAAACAAAATTTTCTATTTTTCAAAAGAACATTCTCATGTATTCTCACGTCATGTGAAAGTTTATAAACTCTTCTCAGGATGGGAAAGAATATCTTGTGATCACACTGTTACGAATGCAAGATGCGTGGTAAAAAACTCGTAAAGCTGATTTTTATTCCACACTATTAGCCTGAAAAATTTTACTTTTCAAGCAGGTAAAACTTTTCTGATACGTTACATGGCCTGTATTATATCCAAACGGTAAGGCTAGAGTAAGATCTTGAAGTGGCAGTTTATCAACAACCTAATTGCGTATAGTTTTAGTCTCAAAGTCGTAAAACTGATAATAAAATTTTCTGTCTTGCCGAAACATTTCGATCTTCATAAAAAGCATTGGACTTGAGTCTATATAAACTAACGTTGATGTATAATAATATTCTTTTTATTATAACAACAAATTATTGAAAGGACAAATGGACGAACAAATAAAAACTTGCTGAAGAACATTATCCTATACGAATTCTTTCAAAATTATTCCTGAGTGACCATATACTGAAATATGGTCAGTCATAACTCTAAAATTGAATGTTATTTAGTTAATGTAAGAATTTCTCGTTTAAAATACTGACGTCTTGTGCAGAAAAAATTTTGCCGATCCAATTTTATAAAATTTTTTGAGTGTCTGTCTACCAAAAAACTTTAAAAAATAACAACAGCTTGTTATTATATTATTGGATTAAACGTCTGTCTCACTAAAACATCATCCATTAACTATCGCACATACATTCTAAATACGATTTTGTAAATTAAAACGTTATATGGTTTTCAATAAATAAATCGAATAATATTGCACTAAAAAATATGCATCTAAAGTAAAAAAAACATAAAAATTGTATAAGACGGATGTTGGTTATTATTTGCCATCGTTAAAGTTGAAAGCTCATTTTTCGTATCACTATAAAAAATGTCATAAATAAGCAAAATAAAATTCGGATCGATTCAGTGATATAAATTAATGGAAATGTATTCTTTACAGGAAGTGCCAATATAATATTTATATTGTTTTGGAATGTTGGCAATAAATTTAGTTAGTTTAATTTTACGGTTTGATAAAGTATAAAATACTATTATAATTTTTTGTAAAGTTACGCGTTTGTGTCTGATGACAGAACGCGCCAGAATTTGTTTAATTAAATTAATATTTAAAAAAAGCTTAGCGGAAATCAGTGACGTTTGTTAAATTTGTTGTTCCAATTTTTTATGTAGAACATAATACAATTTTTTCCACGAAAAAGCAATCATTTACTGACTTAAAATGATATAATCATTTGTATGATTTAGAACAATTCGTTGGATATGAAAACAAGTCGGCTTACCTGAGGTCATTTGAAGTGGAATTAGATTCATTTTAGCTTATTTTCTCTACCATAAACCATGTCTGATGGGTCTGATCGAAACCATTAGGAGTTATCACCTACTCTTTTTCTTCTCTATATTAATGACTTGCTAGATTCAACAGTTAATCCCATCCATAGTTTTGCTGATGATAGCACATTTCATGCGTCACATGAAATGCCAAATTTGTATGCACCATCAAATTTTAAGGTCGCTAGATCAAACTTGATAGATTCATTAAATATTGATTTAAAAACCATCTTAGATTGGGGAGTTGCTAACAGTGTTGAATTCAACACAAGCAAAACTCAAGTTTGTCATTTTTTTATAGGTTATCATTACCTAATCCGTTTTTATTAAAGTTTGATTCAAATAATCTTGAAGAGAAAGAATCTATTAAACTTCTAGGAGTTGAGATTGAAAATGGTATGAAATGGAATTCTCATATTTTTAACCTAGCAAAGAACGCTGTTTAAAAATTAGAATTTTTGGGTCGTTGTCGAAAGGTTTTTAATAGTGAGCAGTTTCTTTTAATATATAAATCATTTATTCGTCCCTGCATGGAGTATTGTTCTCACATATAGGGAGGGGCGTTCATAATTAGTTTGAAATGTCTTGATTCTATACAGCGGAGAGCTGTTAAGTTGATCGGCAACTCGACTTTTACTAACGAGCTTGATTCCTTGCAACATAAAAGAGACGTCGCTGATTTGACGGTATTTTACAAGTATATTATGGACGAACGGGCGTCTGCGGGGATCAAATCGATTTTCACTGAACCAGTAAACTTCGCCGTTTCACTAGAGCATCAATAGCAGCCCATCTTTTTGTGGTTTGAGTGACTAGGTGTAGAACTGTCGCTTTTCAACGCGATTTTTTTTAACAGAGTTACTCATCTCTGAAATGCCTTACCGGCGTGGGTCTTTCCTGATAATTTTAATCCTCAAAACTTTAAGATCAACGTTAATAAATTCTTCAAAGAAAATTGAATAATACTTTTAAGCCCTACCTCCTTAGTTAGCATGGTTTCTTCGGATATTCAGAGACGTTGATCTATATAGGTTAACATTAAACATGTCAAACATAGGATAAAATAGAAAAATTAACCTTAATTTTTGAAAGTGGGCATGATAAAGCTGAATCAGGATGTAAGATAAGATATCAGGACAATATATCAGAAAATTGTAACGCAAAGCATAGAAGAGCATGACATCCCGTCTGAGATGCAATTAAACATACAAGAAGAATGGCAAACGCTTCAATCAATCATCATATCCGCAGCACAAACTACAATCGGAAAACGACCACCGAAATCACGTTACGAATGGTTTGATGAAAAGTGCCGCGAAAGCATTGAGCTCAAACAAAAACTGCGAGAAAAATGGTCAACAAGAAACACCCGAAGCTCCCAAACTGATTATCTATGCGCCAGAAAAGCCTGAGCAAAACTCCTACGGAAAAACAAACGCGAACACATGAAGAGCTATGTCGAAAACATCAACCAACATGCGCCTAATGGAAATTCGAAAGAGTGTTTTGCCAATGCACGGAATCTTACAAAAGATTTCCACCCAAGATCTATAGCCATCAAAAATGGAAACAACGAGCTTACAACAAGTGAACGTGGTGTGCTGGAAGTATGGCGATCCCACTTTCAAGACCTACTGAATAGGACGAATGAAGTTCATCCTATTAGAGCAATTTTTCCGTCAAGTGAGGAGATTTTTGTTCCTTACCCAACAATAGAAGAAGTGGAACCTGCCATCAAAAAATTAAAAAATGGCAAATCACCAGGTATCGATGGAGTCCCTGCAGAGCTAATTAAGAATGGAGGAACAGCTCTGGTCTCACGTATATATGATCTGATTCTTGCAATCTGAGACCAAGAAGAACTACCTGCTGAATGGAAAACAGCTCTCATTGTTCCGCTACATAAAAATGGTGACCGCTTAAAGTGTGCGCATTATCGTGGAATCTCACTGTTGAACACTGCATATAAAATACTAGCTAATGTCGTACACACTAGGTTTATCCCGTTCGCCGAATCTATCATCGGCGACTATCAGTGTGGTTTTCGTCCCAACTGCTCAACCACAGATCAATGTTTTACATTAAGGATGATTCTGGAAAAATGTTTTGAGTACAACATCAGCATTCACCAGCTCTACGTTGATTTCAAGCAAGCATATGATATTATTATCCGCGACAACCTCTAGTCTGCACTCATATGCCTTGGTATTCCAGGGAAACTTGTTTCTCTGTGGCGAACATTTAAATTAATAATTTTAAAAAATTAGCAGGCGATGATTTCCTTAATATTTATGAAAAAAACAAAAAATATATTTTTATTATTCGGATTTTATTTTTCAAAAAAAAAAGTTTAGTTTAAGAGTTCTTGTTTTTTCGATTTGGAAAAGAATTAAAAAAGTTTCCAAAATGTGTTTTGTTTTCCATTAAATAAAAAAGTTATTATTCCAAAACTTAAACATAAATGTAAATTATATTAAATAATAAATTCTTAAATTGTTCAATTCGCTAAAAAAAAAAAAAATATATATTTTGGTGACCCCGACAAAGAACAACCTTCCAATGGAGTCAACTTTAAGAAGCTTAAAATGTATAATTTAATTCTTTTTTTTAAATTAGTGCTTCATTTTGTTTTAAATAATTTAATTTTATTATAATATTTTCTTTTTTTTTTTTTCACAGCGACACAACACTTTTCCCTTAGTGACCACATATTCTTCCAACTAGTCGTTTCGACTGTTAAGCCATAATCTAGTTTTCTCCTAGCGACACATTTTTTTTTCTCCAAATTCTTATTTTTCGCCTTTGAAGCTTCTTGTAGTGCGATTAATGTTTTAAAATTTTCTTTTTGTTTTTAAATCGATACCATGGGCCAAAGTCTAACATCTCCTTCCTTCGTAAGACCCACTCCACTCTTCTGAAATCTTGGGCCGAAGTTTAAGATCTCCTTCCTTCGTAAGACCCATTACACTCTCCTTAAATTATCGGGCCGAAGCTTCACAATTCTTTCCTTCGTAAGACCCACTCCACTCTCCTTAACTTTTGGGCCGAAACAAACTTTTCGAATTTTCTGATTTTTAATTTCTATCCCTAACGTTACCCATATGTTACTATAACATGAACATCTCCTAACGTATACCATTTATTTGTTGACAAAACAGATATGGCCCTTATTGATATAAAAATTAGATTCCATCTAATTAAGCAGAACCTCCAAATATCTGATCTTAAAGGAATATCTCCAACGTTACCCATATGTTTTTACAACATGAACATCTTCTGACGTTAACCATTTATCTGTTGACGAACAGGTATGGTTCTTATGGATATTTAAAATGACATTTCGTCGTTAATCAGATATTTCTTCTTAAAGCGATATTTTTCTATGGTATACGTCTCCAAGGTAAACATTGGTCTCAGTCAACTTTGTACTGTCAGACTTTACCAAACTTGTGTTAACACATACACTCCTTTGCTTACCTTAATTTTCTGCTTATTCTTACTTTTAACAGCTACTTTTCGAAAAATTAACTAATATTCACGTTTGTACATGCTAGTATTGTCTCAGTCACCTTTGTTCTGTCAGACATTTAGCATCACCGACGTTACTTTTCTGCTTCTCGTATTTTAAACGAACCTTTTAACCTATGTTACACATCTTCACAAATATTGGTCTCAGGCAACTCAGCTCTGTCAGACCTATATCTCTACTCCTGTTACCATAACTCCATAAATGTTCGTTCCTTTTTTCTTTTTTTGCAGAACTCCAATTTGTAAGACCAATAATTTCTTTTCTCCACCAAATGGTATCGATTTCTAACAACATCTTCAAACATTCTCTTTTTCGCTACAATACTCGATCATTCAAAAAACCTTCTCCTCTTTCCAACTCTTACTAGCTACATTTCTTTTATCGTTCCATCTTCGATGGCACTAGGGGGGGCGGGGGAGTGTTGTGACGAACATTTAAATTAAAAATTTTAAAAAATTAGCAGGCGATGATTTCCTTAATATTTATGAAAAAAACAAAGAAATATATTTTTATTATTCGGATTTTGTTTTTCAAAAAAAATAGTTTGATTTAAGAGTTCTTGTTTTTTCGATTTGGAAAAGAATTAAAAAAGTTTCCAAAATGTGTTTTGTTTTCCATTAAATAAAAAAGTTATTATTCCAAAACTTAAACATAAATGTAAATTATATTAAATAATAAATTCTTAAATTGTTCAATTCGCTAAACATTCTTCAATAAAACAAAGTTCACATTAAGTTTATGTTTATCATATGTTTATGTAAAGTGACGCATTTGATTAATAAATTAATTATTAAACTTCTGAAAACTTTGGCTATGTTAAAACTAATATGTACTTAAAAATTAAAACTAATATTCTGGCCATAAAAGATCATAAGGAAACATTAAAGAGGAAAAAAATATTATCTGAAATCAAAATGGATCAAATTAATTTTGGAAGTATACAAGGATCAACTGCTTGAATACATGCTACTCAACTTTACTCCGTTCTACATTATAGCACAACTAGCTATATCTCTGTACAAAAACACAACATCGGGATCAAACTGTAGAATAGTTATCGAAGGGTCAGTTTCTGACTCTTTTGATATAACATCAGGTGTTCGACCAGGTGATGCACTCGTGCCCGTACTATTTAATTTGCACTTGAGTACGCGATAAGAAAAAGCCGCATTGAAACACAAACTGTATATTTAACAAATCTAGTCAAGTTCTTGGCTATGCAGATGATATTATGTTTAGGCGGAACTGCATCTATATTAAACTTTAGCAAATTTGTTGAAGATAATTTTTATTAAATAAAATTCTAAATTTTTTGATGAAATAAATTTCTTTAACAAATATAAAACAAATTTATTTAAAATCACAATTTAAGCTTTAATTATAATTTTAATTTGATGTTAACACTTTGAAACACAAAAATAGAAGAAGGAAATTTCTGCAAATCATTTCTAAATTCAACCTCTTAATTATTCCCATAATTCCAGTTTTAAACAATAAAATTTTAACTAGTTCTTAGCTACCTCTATCTTTCGATAGCAAAATTACTAATTTTGTACAATGCTACCAACAGTTTTACATTTGATCTACAATTATGGTATAAGCAAATGACAAATATAAAATGACAATTGACAAGTGAAAATACTTGAAATGTTGACATTACTAAATTTTATAAGTACAATTTCTTCATGTTAATTTTAAAGTATTATAATTTGTTTTGTTTTTTCTTTTAGGTAAAATCTTTGGGTTGCGTATTGATATAGCGTTTCTTGGACATAGACCAAGCGATATTAAGGATAGTCTCTCTCAGCTTGAAAGAAATGCTAAACGACTTGGATTATGCATCAACACCGGCAAGACTAAACTTTTAACAACATCCAGGAATATACCTCCCGGATATCTGAGTACCGGCGACTATGAAGTAGAACGCGTAGAAAATTTCAAATACCTCGGGTCTGTAATAACATCGTCAAATGACATGCAGGCAGATATAGAGTTTTCTACGCATACTCAAAACTTTTGCGATCCAAACATCTTTTTCAGTCGTGCAAACTCACACTTTACAAAGCATTAATCTGACCTATGCTTACATTTGGAAGCGAAAGCTGGACACTGACTTCCTCCGATCGTAGAATTTTATCAATATTCGAGAGGAAAATCATACGAACAATTTATGGTCCATGTAAAGTTGCTGAAAATCAGTGTAGAATCCGAATGAGTCATGAAATAAGACAGCTTCTTGGAGGCTGCGATGTAATCGGATTCATTAAATCTAACCGGATTAGATGGTTTGGTCATGTAGAAAGGCACCATTAGATAGAATGATTAAAATAGCGTCCCAACAACAAGCAGCTGGTGTTCGTCGAAGAGGAAGACCTAGACAACGCTGGCGTGATGACATCATCTAAGACCTTCGTGATATAGGATGTCGAAACTGGGGTCAACTGGTCATGGAACGAGATGATTGGAAGCTGATTGCACAGACGGCAAAATCCCTCCATGGGATGTAAACGCCAGAGAGAGAAAGAGCATGATAAAGCCCTTGTTTGGGGTTGTTTCCCTACTCATTCATCATCATAATTATTGTTCTGATTGCGCAGGTCCCTGGTGTATTCGCAAATGGTATCTCTCCTGAGCCGTCTCTTTCATCATACCGTACCTTCCGTAACCCGTTTTTATACTGTCCATCATTTTTCTCTTTCTTCCTCCCCTTTTTATTCGTCTCTCCAAAGATCCTTCCAAAACATCCCTTAACAAACCTTGCTTTCTTAAGTACGTGTCCGATCCAATTCCTTTTTCTTTCCTCTATTGTCTTTACTAGACTACGTTCCTCTCCCACTCTTCTTAGAACTTCCTCATTTCTCACCTTGTCTATTCACTTGATATTAAGAACTCGTCTCCAAATCCACATTTCAAAACTCTCTAACTTACTAATTTCCTTTTTTGATAAGGACAACGTTTCACATCTGTACAAGAGAACGCTCCACACAAAGCACTTTATCATTCTTTTCTTCAATACCAGGTCTATTTTTCTGTTTAACAGTATCCTCTTCGCTCTGAAAGTCTGCTTTGCCATACCAATCCTTGCTTTCATTTCTCTTATTTTACTCCAGTCTTCCATCACCTCAGTTCCCAGATATTTGAACTTTTGCACCTTTTCTAGCCTTTCTTAACTACAATGAAGTTTAACATTTCTTTCTTTACTATTTTCATTACCTTTGACTTTCGCACATTATTTCTAAGCCCATACACACTTTCCATATCCTTTGGAGGTTTTAACATTCTGTTCAGTTCTTCACTTTCTGCAAAGATCACCATGTCATCTGCAAATCGAACGCACGCAACTTTCCTTCCTCCTATACTCACTCTTTTATCGCTCCTCCAGCATTCCTGTACCATTTCGTCCATGTAAATGTTAAAAACATAGGAGATAAACAACATCCTTGTTTCACTCCTGTTCCAATCTCAAACCAGTTTGTCCTGCCGGTACCAACCCGTAAAGCTACTCTCTGGCTCATAAACAGCTTGCCTATTAACCTTCTTTCTCTCCAGTCAACTCCTTTCTGTTTTAATATCTCAAACAGTTTCCCCACAAAGGCAGTCGAAAGCTTTTTCCAATTCTACAAATTAAAGGTAAACCGCCCTATCCCTGTCTGTATAACGCTCCACAATGGACCTTATGACTCACAGTGCATCCCTTGTACCAATACTCTTTCTAAAACCAAACTGCTCCTCGTCCACGCTCTCCTCCATCACTCTTGTCATACGCATATTTATTACTCCCAGCAAGATTTTAGCAGCATGCACACCTAGACTGATGGTGGGACTGTGTTCTTCACACTTCTTCGTTCTCTTTTTTCTAGCCAGTGGAATCATTTCGGATCTCAAGAAGTCCCCAGGCCACTCCCCACTTTCATAAATCTCGTTGCACATTGAGTGATGTAAACTCTCTCAAGCCCTCCTCTTGCAGACACTTCAACACTTCCACTGGTATCTCATCAATTCCTGTTGTCTTGCGACTTTTTATATCTTTCATTGCTGCCCTCACCTCATCTAGTATAATACTTGGGCCGATGTTATATTTTGGTGTTTACTCTTCTCTCTCTACGTTTAGAACCTTAGGTTTTTCCTTTGCCTTATAGAGCTCCTCCATATATTCTTTCCATCTTTGCAAAATTAGGTTTTCTTCTTTCAGAATTACACCCTAATGACTCTCCACTTCTATACATTTTACTCTTTACCTGTCTTTGGTCGTTGATAGTTCTCTCAATTTGTTATATACCAGATGATGCCTTCCAGACCTAACCATTTCTTCAAATTGTTTACACCCATTATTAAACCATGCATCTCTTGCTCTCTCAGTTTTGTCTTGTCTTTCTCAATTTTGTGTTCACTCTTCTATACATTATTCGTCCTTCTTCAGTATTTAACTTTTAAAACTTTCGTCTTTCCTCCATTTTATCCATTTTATCTACCCGGTGTAATCCATGCTTTCTTTTGTCGAACTCCTTTCTTGTATCCTACACTAATTTCACACACTGTTTTTATACTTTGCTTTATTCTTTTCCATCTCGTCTCACTATCCTCTACTATGGTTGTTTTCAAAATTTTCATTTCTCTTTCCATATCCAAACCTATTTTCTCGTCATCCAGAGATTTTAATCTCTCTTAATCCCATTGCTTGATTTTTGTCGCTTTCTTTAATCTTTTAAGTTTTATTTTTAAAACTGCTAGTAAAAGTATGATCACTGTGTATATCTGCACCAGGTAAGGTGTTTGATTTCTTCACTCCATTGTTTTCTATAGAGATCACAAGGTGATCTTCAAGTATACAACCTTTATTTATGATGCTTAAACCACGTATTGGTAACTATTAACATCTTTTCTTTACTAAATTCAACCATCCTATCTCCTTTTTCATTTCTCAATGAATCTTTTGGTGAAGATTGTTTCTTTGAAAATTTGTTCCAAATCACAGAAGGAATTTCACATATGAGAAAAATCAATATCTTCACAAACTTTGTATAATTGTAGGTTTTAATTGCTATTATGATTTCTGAACATTAAATTCTCGCAGTTTTAAGTTTTAAATGAATGGAATTTAATAATCGCTTATATAAATTTTATTACAGTTTTTGCAGTTGAACTTTCTATATTCGCAAGAAACAAAGAAGTTAACAATATTTTATGTTTTGTGGTTGCTACAATTAAAAAATCAAATGCAAATTTTAAAATACAAACAAAGTAAACCAAATCATTGGTAAGGTAATTTATCAATTAATTCTAACTTCTAATTTTCTGATGATGATCTCAAACATTCTCCGGCCCGTTAACAATTACGTCGTTAACATTTTCTTGCAGTGGTAATTTACAAAGTTTAACTATTGGTCGCTTCAACGTTGAAAACAAGGTTTTCAGTGTGACAACCCTTACTAGGTCATGATCATCTGCAGGATGACACTAGTTTATTTCCCAAGAGTCCATTTATAGGGTGAAAAATTGTTCTCTTTTATCATAACTGTATCGCCTACTTTAAAGTTTTCTTGGACCTTTTGCCATTTAGCTCTTTGTTGCAGGTTGTGAAAATATTTAATGTTCAGTTTCCGCCAAAACAATTGGACACGCTGTTATATAAGCTGCCATCTCGTGAGTCTTCCTGCTGGTGTTTTATCACATATTTCCTCCTCTGGTAAATAAAAATTCGTTGAACCAATCAGACAGTGTGCTGGTGTTAATACTTCGGCAGTTTTATCATCCGACGTTTATGATTATTGCTGGTTAAGGTTTTATGTATCTCATTTAATAATCATTTTGTCCCAATAAAATTTGAGCCATTATCACTGTAAATATGAAAGGGTGCTCCTCTTCTTGAAACAAAGCGTTTTAAAGCAGCTATAAAACTACTAACTCTACTCATTATAAATGCTAAATTTATAACGATCTTTAACGGTCTGTTCTTATCTGGAAAAGTTGGTTAAATATGGAGCAAGGGTCAGATTGGCATTTGCGGTCAATGGATAAGTTGCTATAAAAAAATTTTCTGGTTTCAAAATTCGAATATTTTCTGTACTCCAAAACTCAAACGTAGAACCATTAAGGGTGAATGGAAAACATATGATCGGGATTTTATTTAAACCCAAAAGTAATCTTCAACCTAAAACAGAATATGCTAAGTCGGCTTTCCAAAATTTTTTGATTTTTATATTTACCAGAAACGCAATTTAAAATTCAGTCGGCATTATCTAGAATCTAGTGCCCTTCTTTGATTCCACATTCTGATCCTAATTTGCGAATTTATTTTCCAGCTCAAAAAACAATTTTGGATCAACCTCTTAATAATATAAAATATAGCGTTGAAGGACACATGTCTACGATCCTATATGAAGCATCAATGACACCAAAAAATTCGACAATAATTGTGTCTATTTCTCCAGCCTGACAAATGTGCCAGGCTGGTTTTCTGAATGGTGCCTCTAGATGAACTCGCGACGCTGATTCGAAATCTGCTGTCAGGCTGTGTCAGGCTGCCCTTTTAAACGTAGTTTCGGTGTCAGGCTGCCGAAACACATTTCTCCGGCCTGACACCATTTCTCCAGCCTGACATCGTGTTTCCACTCCAAAACGCATTATTTTTTTTTGGCAACACGTTTTATGTACAAATTTACAAAAAACATGTTAGACTGACACAGCCTGACAATCTTAAAAAAATCAAAATTTTAAACTTTGAACGATTTTCTATTATTACATACAGGCACGTTTACACCCATTTGAAAAATACATGCAAAGGCAAGCTTCAAAACATAAATTAAATAGTCCGTACAAACACAAATTGCTGATTGTTGAGTTACATTTACAAAACTAATGGTAACTGACGACATCTATGTGATACGTCCTTTTTTTAATGTTAATTTTTTTTTAGGATAAACCAAAACCTGAAAATTTATCAGGAACTTTTGTTAATCTATTGGAACGTCTAACGTGGACTTTTTCTTCTTCAGCTGGTGACTCTGTATCTATTTGTGGTATTGAAGTTCCTTGCTGTTGATCATCATTATTATACGAGAGCTTTGGTGCTGGTGGATGTTGAATTTCGTCATTGTTTAATTCTTCGCAAATGGAGTGAAAAAAGGAATCACTTCCAGCTGATTCTTCAATGTTGATTACAGATGATGGAAATATCGGATAATAGTCCTCAACAGAGGGACTTACATTCTCATTGTTGTTTTGAAGTATTGAATCGTTTTGTCTTATGTACACTCGATTTCTTATATTACTGCTTACCCGATTCGGAACCTATGGTGTAGGATCGAGATTTGTTATTAGCAGCGATTATGTGACCCTTCTTCCAGTAAGACTGAGGTTCTTGTTGAAACCAGATATCATCACATTCATGACAATCTGGCAACGGCTTTGCATGAATATCATAATAGTATTTTTGTGTCGATTGATTCAGTTTAAGCTGTTGAGTTACATGTTCTATTGGGTTGTTTGGTTTTAATAGTTCTGGATGTATAATGTTCTTCCCTTTAATCTTTCTACCAAATAGAAGCTAGGACAGGTGACGGCAAGTTGTTATGAGGAGTTGAATTATGATTTAGTATTACGTCGTACATGTCATTACCGCATTCAAATGCTTTCTGCATAGAAAGTTTTATGCTTTGTACTGTTCTTTCTGCTTGTCCATTTGATTTCGGGTATCTGGGTGATGATGGATTATGGTGAATGTCGTAGCTTTTCATCATTTCAGCAAATTTGTATGAATTGAGAGGTGAACCTTCATCTGATATCAATTCATCTGGGAAACAGTGTCTACAGAAACTTTTCCTCGTTTTTCCATGAACAAAATCAAATGCTGTTGAGTATTTCATTTCTTCTAACTCCACATACTTACTAAAGTAGTCAATGATTAGAAGAAAATTCTTTCCTTTTAAGTGAAAGAAATCTGTGCCCAAATTTTGCCATGGTCTTGTTGCTAGCACCCGTTCTTGCTTAGGTTCCTTTTGATTGGATCTTTGATATTTTTGGCAAATTTCACATTGAGTTATGAAGTTAACAATTTCCTCATCCATTCCAATCCAAAAGAAATTTTCCCTTGCTTTTGTCTTAGTCGCGGGTATCTTGTCATGATCATCAAGCAAGGTTTTGAGTATTTGCTGTTTTGATAGTTTATGATAACAAGCTGTCACGATGATGCCAAAATGGTTTTGCAGCAGTTCTTACGTCTTTGATGTTTGCAGGCCATCCATTTGATATGTACGAGGACACTTCCTGAAGTACTTGGTCATTTTCAGTGTCATACTTGAGTGAACTCCAACGATGACTTGATGCAGTAGCAAGAACACATACGTCAAGAGTGTTTGAATCACCAGCACAGTATCATTCACAGGAGATCTGGATAAAGTGCCAGCAGCAACTAAATCTTTACCAGGGATAAATTGAAGAGTAACGTGGCGAAATAGAATCAAGTGGTTTTTCTTTGAGACCAATTAAAGGTTTATGGTCCGTCTCAACAATCACTCGGCGTCCAAAAGTAAAGAAGTTGAAATGTTGAAGACCGAAGACTACAGCTAGCATCTCTTTTTCGATTTGCGCATAGCGCTGCTGTGTGGGAGTCAACGAAGCAGAAGCGAATGATATTGGTTTTCCATTTTGACTAAGTGTTGCACCCGAACCATAGCCTGATGCGTCAACTGACAGAACAATTTGTTTTTTACTGTCAAATATTTGAAGTATTGGCGCTTTTATCAGATCTTCCTTAAGTAATTTGAAATGTTTATCAGCATTTTCATCCCAAGGCCAACAAGAATTCTTTTTAAGCAGTTGCCGCAGTGAATATGTCTTGTTTGATGAATTTCCGATGTGCTTACTATGATATTTATACATAGCAAGGAATCTGTTGAGTTGATCGACGTTGCTCGGTGTCGGAAATTCAGCTATTGCTTTGACCTTGCTGTGTTGTGGTAGTACTCCTTCTGATGTTATTTTCTGACCAAGGTAAACAATTAATTTCTGTTTTAGTAAGCTGTGTTTTCTCTTTGCTAAATTTTAAGTTATTAGTACGAGCGGTTTGTAGTACTTTTTCAACCAAACCCAAATGTTCTTCGTTTGTCTTTGACCCAATGACGATATTATCTATGTATAGTGTTATCTCCGGAATATTTTTGAATATTTCTGTCATTGTTAGTTGAAAAACCTCCGGCGCATTTACAAAACTATAAGGAACTTTTAGAAAACGCATCCTCCCAAAAGGAGAAGCGAATGTTGTCAGAAGAGAACTCTTCTCATCTAAAGACTGTTGCCAGAAAGCGGATTTTGCATCGAAAACAGTGAAGAATTTACAACCACTTAATTTACTTAGTAGCTCATCAGCAGTGGGAATTGGAAAATTAGGACGCTTGATGTATTTGTTTAAAGGTCTTCGATCCAATACTATATTTTTTTTTCTTTTTTAGAAATTACGTGCATGTTGTTTACCCAGTCAATAGGTTCGGTGACTTTTGTGATTATGTTTTCTTGACACATCCTTTCTAATTCCTTTCCACAGGTTCGTACAATGCCAATGGTATTTTTCTAGGAGCGGCTATATGAGGTTCTGCGTTGTCAGCCAAAGTAATTGACACAGTTTTTAAACACCCGTTTCCTTCAAAAACATCTTTATATTTCTGCAGTAATTTCTGATGATCTTGTGATGCTATTGTAAAGATGTCTTTGATCAGATCGAATCCCTTACAAGCCGCAACGCCGATGATAGTTTTTGTATCAGCTGTAGAGATAAAGAAACATAAATTCTGTAGTTTACCTTTTAATTTGACATTAAAATAACATATTCCGGAAACATCTATTTTGAATCCGCCGAATGCTCTTAGAACTTTGTTTGTTGGGTAGATCTTAGGTTGACAGACTTTTATCTTACTGAGGCGTTTCTGCAAAATGACATTTGTTTGAGCACCAGTGTCAAGTTTACAGTTGACAGTGTAGATGTTATTGAACAATGCATTCGCGAACCAATCATTTTCTGATGCTCTTATGGAATCCACCACTAACTCCAAAATGAATAAGTGATCTGCATGCTCTTGTTGAAATTTCTGTTGAACAATTTCGTGTATTGTTTTATGTTGATTCTTTCTACATGCTTGTTTCCAATGATTCGTTCTTCCACATGAGTAATACTTATGACCAAATGTGGGACACTTTCTTTTCGGATGTGTTGTTCCACAATTGTTACAATGTATTTCCTTTATTTCAACTCCGGTTGCTTTCAAAACATCAATTTGTGGCTCCTGTTTCAACCCAGGAGTTGCCATGCATAAAGATCTTGTGTGCGACTTTTCACTAATTCTGCATTGCTCTACAACTTCTTGTTCAGTTACGGTTTTTTTCCCTTAAGAATCTTTCTCTCAAAACACCATTTTCTATTCCTATGATTATTCCTTGTCTCTTATATTTCTCGAAAGAGATGTTCCGAAGTTGCATTCTACGGCTGCTTCTTGTACTTTTCTATAAAATTCGTCAAAAAGTTCTCCCTCGTGTTGTTTTAACGAAATATTCCAGAATTGGTAGCTAGCAAATATTTCGTTCGCATTTTTAGCAAAACCCTCATCGTACTTTTTGAAAACATCTTTGATTGTTGGTTTGTCACTCGCAGTATAAGCAAATTCTTCGTAAGTTTTAAATCCTTTCCACAAACAATTTGGAATATTGCAATTTTCCTTTTGTCATTTGCTTTGCCGCGGTCATTAGCTAATAAGAAGTTTTCGAAATCACCTTTCCATTTGTTCCATTTGTTGGTATTGTTATTTTTTTCTTTAACAAATGGTTCTATGCGGAACGATGATGCCATTTTGTTTTTCTGATGAAATATTTTTGGAGAAAATATCCAACTATTCTAATTCTTCTTTGGTTTTAAACTTCTGACACCATGTATTAATGTATCGTTGTTTGTTAAATTGTATTTGTTTAAATTATTTATTATTGTATGAATAAATAAGACATGGATTTAAACAACTTATAAGTTTTATTGTGTTCACTTTGAAGTTTACAAGTTCGAATAAATCTGAAGTTAGTTACATTTACAAAACTAATGGTAAGTGACGACATCTATGTGACGAAATGTCCATTTTGATGCTTTACTTTGCATGTAATTTTCAAATGAGTGTAAGCGTGCCCGTATGTAATGATAGAAAATCGTTCAAAGTTTAAAATTTTAATTTTTTTAAGATTGTCAGGCAGGTGTCAGGCTAACATGTTTTTTGTAAATTTGTACATAAAACGTGTTGCCAATAAAAAATAATGCGTTTTGGAGTGAAAACACGATGTCAGGCTGGAGAAATGGTGTCAGGCCGGAGAAATGTGTTTCGGCAGCCTGACACCGAAACTACGTTTAAAAGGGCAGCCTGACACAGCCTGACAGCAGATTTCGAATCAGCGTCGCGAATTCATCTAGAGGCACCATTCAGAAAACCAGCCTGGCACATTTGTCAGGCTGGAGAAATAGACACCAATAATTAGTATTTGAAGTTATTGAATTGTGAAACAAATCGCTATTCGGTAGAACCCCATCTTACAAAGCAGTGGTATAATTTTTATGGTTCTCTTGTTATGTAGACTGGAGTATGATAACGTAGAGCAGTAAGGTTTCAGATTTATATAATGTCTGTTTTCTCATAATTCACAATTTTGCTTACCACACGAACTTCATAATAGTTTCTCATTCGTTCACAATCTATAGTCATATTTTCATATAGTTTCCGTTACATAAATTTGTTCTTAGCATAAAACCATTAACAATAATATTTCCTTTACAATATCCTATTATTGGTTCACACTGCGTTTTCCCCAGCGTTATTTCACCGTACTACCAAAATTTGAATTCTCCGGACCCTAACCGTAGTTGCTCTAAAATGTTTTCAAACCTCAAACAGCTGTGCATATATGTCCAAACGTCTCAATATTTAAAAACTATTATTCTACCATCAGTTTTTTTCATTGTCTTTAAAAAGATATTATATTTCTTATATAGTTATTATTAACAACTTCACTTTCCGTTATGAATCTGGATTGGACTGTAATACGTTTGAATTTATTGTTTTGTAGTACTTAATTATCATACAATCGGTTAAACTTACGTTTAATCCATTCTAATATATTAACATTTCTTCCACATATGTGGGAAATAACTTATTTCGTGAAATTAACTTGTAATTTTTATGTACTGCAAAGTCACAATCAGTAATTATTTTAAAACGGAAAATGTACTAACGCTCTTGCATGTTTCCCCTACTACGAAATTGGTAGCGATATTTTCGATATTAAAATTACTATAAAAGAGATAACTATACGATCTTTTCTCTCTTAGTCTAGTCTTAGTCATTCTAAAATGTTGTGGGCAGATGTTAGCTGTCAGACGAGTGAAAAAAGCAAAATATTACATTGTTTTATAGTGCGATAAATGTATTCAAAAATAAGTAAAAAAAAATTATAAATGTTTTTGTTATGTAAATTCAATATATTGAATCCTTTGTTTTTACGCTTTTATGCGATTAGAATAATTAAACAAAAAAAAAAATCTTATGTGTTTGTGGTTGTCCGTGTGAAGTTTAAACATCAATTTTGATTGTAAGTACATTAAATGCTAGTTAATCCGTATGTGTTAGCTAAATTGTCATTAACTGTTAAGTATGTCGAAAGTTTTTAGCAAAACTAAATAGAATAGTATTTATTTACTGAATAACTTAAAATCTAATGCATGTGAGTCTATTATTAATAGAAAAATAAATTGCTTGATATTCATTCATTGATGGATAAGAAAAAAAATTAATACTAAATCATATGATTGTGCTTATTGTAGAAATAAGATTATACGCGAATGAATTAGTGCATGATATCCCGTCGCGTTAAGTAGTTTTTTTTCTGTATGAACCTGTATATAGTTAAATCCGTTTGAATAATTAAATCTGTAATAAAAGTAGTGTTATTGAAATCAAACCATCAATTTTGTTTAAATCGTGTACTGGCAACGCTTCACAGCTCGTTTGATGATGTGATTGTTAACAAAAATCCGCTGCCAAGGTAATCCAAGGTCGACAGGGTATTACATACATCTCGACAGATCAAGAAAAAATTTGTACGGTTATTTCCGGATATGTCGAAACCGGTTGACCAAGTATTCTATTAAACATTGTGTGTGATGATCTTTTTTTATGAGAGTTACTCGTGTCACATTTTTCGTTTGATTTATTTGAGCCGAACGCAAATCTATTGTTGCTAACGAATATTGGCTGCGAAAGATACATTTCAATTAACACCAACTTAATCATTCCTCTGGGAATCGATTTGAAAATTGAACTCTAGATATAACCAGGTGCGAATTTCAACGCAACATTGAAATAAGATATGTGCTATTACTGCCGTATTGCAACACAACTTTTATATAGGAATTTTTGCTATTACTACCGTATTTCAAACATATTTCAACGCAACATTTAAATTTTTGCTGTTACTATCGTATTTCAACCATATTGCAACGCAACATTTATGCCAAATTTTTGCTATTACTACCGTAGTACAACGCAACATTTATTCAAACTTTATGTTATTTGTTACAACAATTGCCTGATTCATTCCGACGCATCATTACTACAGTGTTTCAACGCAAAATTGTGTTTCAACGCAACATTGGTACAACATTTATGTTATTTGTTACAACAATTGCCTGATTTATTTCCACGCAGCCCTTATATGAAATTTATGCAGTTTTACGAACAATACTTTACCTGTGGGGATATTCACTGCTGATGGAGGGCCAAGACCGTAAGACTTCGAAGCCTGGAGGATATAATCATGGGGTGAGTGAACTTTGTCTATTTGAATTACTTTTTTTTCTAACGTAGAAGTGTGAATGCGCGTGAAAGGGTGTACAAGTGATTGAATGGGGGCTTGCTTGTCGATGCGTATGTGTATGAGCTAGCGATGTGTGTAGCGAGACACATTCAGTCTAATTTGGAAATGATTATAATCGTAATATTTTTGCTCCGAGGTGACATCTCGTTTTCCAAATGCCTTTTTTGTTATATTAAGTTGTATTACCTAAATTTATTAATTCTTATTTTTATTAAAAATCCATCCCAAACAATATGAAAACCAAACAAACAAAAAAAAACAAATTCTTGTCATGTTTTATATTTACTAATCGTATTATACATTAACCAACTGTAAACTACAGGTATTTAATTAAATTGGTTTTGAAATATTTATTTAACTTACAAATAAAATTATAACTTTTTTGGAGCTGTAAATAATTTTTTTTTCTCTAAGATTTGATTCTCGGTTTACCAGCAATGGCAGTGGTGTACAAGCTGTATCATATTGATCAGATGACAGCAATACAACTTATGTTTAATTACTATCATTAGCGGCACTTGCTGTGGGTCTTTGAGCTTAACTGTCTTGCTTCGCATTCTGAGTGTGTGGGTGAATGTTAGCATGTATGAAGCGTGAGTGTGTGAGCGATTGGGAATGATTGGGGGGGTTGGACGTGCTGATAGTGGTTCTTTCGCAAAAGGGGTCGCCAGAGTTTCATTTTTCTATTCGTTTTGTTTCCACTTCTGTTTATTCACGTAATTGGCGTACATTTCTGTATTTGTGTTGAAGCAGCAGGTAACAATCTATCAAATCCACGATGACTGAGATTTGGTCGTTACGGCGTTAAATAACTCTAGGTATGCATCCTGCTATGCCATTCTCATTGGTTTGCCAATGAGAAAGCTCTTCATTACAGCTCCATATTGAATAATTAGTTAGAGTTTTTTATCACATTTTTTTCTTTATCCCTTTTTTGAGTGTTGTTGTTTGAATAAATAAATTAGGAAAATTTATAGTTTTAGTTGATTAAATTAGTAAAATGAATTTAGTTACTTTGATGGTAGGGTTTTAAGTGCAATTTTTAGTCAAATCATCAGTCAATGTTTTTAGACAAATTAGTAAAATTGTTTGTGTGGAAAAATTTTGAAAATTATTTGAGCCATGAACAAAAAATCGGTGTTCAATAGTTGAAAATACATAAAATATTCATGTTCTGTGTGATTGTTCTCAAACTAACTATTGGACATTTACAGTGAGAATTATTTATTCACTATTGTTGTAATTGAGTAAACAACCATGAAATTTCGAAATAACAGTGTTATTTTTACTTATGTTTTTTGGGTTACAACATAAATAAATGTATATTATGTTGCATTATTGATTTATTATTCAAATTCAACATTCGCCGGTACTGTTTGCGCAATGATTTTTATTGTATTGATATTGATGGTGTTCAACAATCGCTTGTACCATTGGCGCAACGATTTGTTGTTTTACTTTAATAGTGATACTATGTATATTAGGGTGGCCCTTACGTTGCTCTAGAATTTTTTAAAATATTATTTGTAAAATTTGAAATCAATTGTTTAATTCTAAGGCGTTCCCCAGGTCACCTAAAGTTGAGAGGTTTTGTTCTGGGCATTAAAAAAAATTTAATTTTTTGTAGGACACCCTCCTATTTCGTGTCAATATCCATAAAAATATTATTTGCAAAATTTGAAATCAACCGTTAGATTTTAAGCCGTGCCCCTTGGCACTTGAACTTTTAATGGTAATTTAAGTGGCCGGGACACGCCTTAGAATTGAACGATTGATTTCAAATTTTACAAATAATATTTTTATGGGTATTGACATGAAATGGGAGGGTCGTACAAAAAATTTACATTTTTTTTTAGGCTCAGAACCAAATCTTGAAACTTAAGTGGTCGTGGGCACCCCTTAGAATTGAACAATTGATTTCAAATTTTGCAAATAATTTTTTTATGGGTATTAACACGAAATGGGAGGGTGTCGAACAAAAATTAAATATTTTTTTAAGGTTCAGATCAAAGCCTCTCAACTTTAAGTGGCCGGGGGCATGCCTTAGAATTAATCGATTGATTTCAAATTTTGAAAATAATATTTTTATGGGTACACGAAATGGGAGGGTGCTGTACAAAAAATTAAAAATTTTTTTTAAGGGCCACCCTAATATGTATATGTTATACACTATGCTTGGCTAGGAAGAAGGAATCATGAAGAGTTGGATCATATTCAAATAATGGGGGTGAACGAAACATTTTAATTTTTTAATTTAACAATTACATTTGAAGTGATGTGTGTGATGGTCTTGGGTCCTCCGACCTTAGGGTCGTCAGAATTCCTATTCTTTGTTCATTTGAATCTGTCTTTTTATGAAACTTTTGCGTGCAATTCAGCATTTATGATAGGTGAGGAAAGGTATAACAGAATTCACAGACTGCGCTAGTCGGAAATATAAATTTCAAGGCACGCAATTCCTCTAATGTTATTCATGTTGATTCCATCATCAGGAATGCACAATAATCATTACATCCACCCCATTGCTATCAATTTGGCTAATTGCACAATAAAAACAGTGAAAAAACACCCTTTGATCTGAAATCCATACTCGCAGTTTCACCAGAAGGGTGAAGAGTTTTAAACAGAATACTAAGAATTAAGCTTTTGCTTGAGCAGATAAGATAGGCTTAGGTTAGTGTATGTTAATTTCAGGAACCGAAAAATGACTGATGGACAGTTACATATTACCGGAAAACTTAAACCATTCAAATAAAGATACGTGACTAAGAAACCCAATAAAGAAACCATCATAATCAATTACATAAATTGAAAGTTGAAAGATCTGAAAAGAAAAATTTATTTTTGTTCGAGGTTTAAATCTTGGCAAAAAAAAAATTTATGTTCTTCCTCACAAAAATATGGAATAGGTTAGTTTAGTAACGTGATGATTATATTCGAATTCATCTCACGTTCCAATTAATAGCTTTTACATGTGTAATTTTTTTAAAGTGAATTGAGACAAGCGAATAGACCTTTTATTTTTTATTATATAAATTTAATATAAAAATGAAATCTTTTTTATTATCACATCTATACCCGAATATTTTCCATTATTGAAATTACTGTTTGAGTCAATAGAGAGTTGTATACTTTCAGATGAAAATAATCCTAATTGATTTAACACTAACCCGCTAATTTTGTGACTGTGGTTGAAATATTTCACAACAAATCAAGTATATGAGTTTTTAAATGAATAAGCCTTTTTTCCTCTATGTGCATTGAAATATCAGTTCCTCTAATCAAAACCTTTTCAACAATTTTCACACAAGTCATCAATTTTCAACAGTTATATGTTAAAGAGAAAAGAAATTATTTTTTATAAAACTATAAGTTTTTTATTTGTAAAAGTTCTTTTGTGTTTACAAATTGACAACTTTTCTTACATAAATTGACAGGTTTTGAAATACACTGAATAATAAAAGCGGCTCAATTATTCTTGTTTGAAGAATTATTATCAGATTGTTTTAAATAGAATAAAAAAAATGTTTTGATTTCTTTTGTATTACAAATATACTCTATTGAAAAAAGAGTTAGTATTTCGTTCACGTGTTCTAATAATAGTTGAAGTTAGTCTTTCAAACGAATAGAAATTAATGAAAGCTTACGTCATGAGTTCGATGAAATCAAAGCAATGCAGTAGAATGCTGTTCATAAAAAAAACAAAAATAAGTGGTGACCCCTTCCTTCCGGAGAAACCGAAAATACCTTAAACAGGCCATAAATTGAAAACCAAAAATTTTACATTTGAAACCAAAGCTGGTGCTGTGGCTAAACCCGCTTACCAATTATGCTATAACTTGAGGTAGGGGATTGTTTTGGACCCACCTTTCAGTTTATATGCCATTCCCCAAGATTTGCGACAACTTTTTTTTTCGCTAAAAAAACAGGTAAGGGGTTAACCCATGCTTTTTTTGCAAAATTTTTGTCAAAAAAAAAAATTGAAAAAATATGCTGGCGGTAATCTCTAGATGTCAATTTAAGCGAAATAAGTCAAAATACCAGGTTTGCTACCTTAAACAGGCCATAAATTGAAAACCAAAAATTTTACATTTGAAACCAAAGCTGGTGCTGTGGCTAAACCCGCTTACCAATTATGCTATAACTTGAGGTAGGGGATTGTTTTGGACCCACCTTTCAGTTTATATGCCATTCCCCAAGATTTGCGACAACTTTTTTTTTCGCTAAAAAAACAGGTAAGGGGTTAACCCATGCTTTTTTTGCAAAATTTTTGTCAAAAAAAAAAATTGAAAAAATATGCTGGCGGTAATCTCTAGATGTCAATTTAAGCGAAATAAGTCAAAATACCAGGTTTGCTACCTTAAACAGGCCATAAATTGAAAACCAAAAATTTTACATTTGAAACCAAAGCTGGTGCTGTGGCTAAACCCGCTTACCAATTATGCTATAACTTGAGGTAGGGGATTGTTTTGGACCCACCTTTCAGTTTATATGCCATTCCCAAAGATTTGCGACAACTTTTTTTTTCGCTAAAAAAACAGGTAAGGGGTTAACCCATGCTTTTTTTGCAAAATTTTTGTCAAAAAAAAAAATTGAAAAAATATGCTGGCGGTAATCTCTAGATGTCAATTTAAGCGAAATAAGTCAAAATACCAGGTTTGCTACCTTAAACAGGCCATAAATTGAAAACCAAAAATTTTACATTTGAAACCAAAGCTGGTGCTGTGGCTAAACCCGCTTACCAATTATGCTATAACTTGAGGTAGGGGATTGTTTTGGACCCACCTTTCAGTTTATATGCCATTCCCCAAGATTTGCGACAACTTTTTTTTTCGCTAAAAAAACAGGTAAGGGGTTAACCCATGCTTTTTTTGCAAAATTTTTGTCAAAAAAAAAAATTGAAAAAATATGCTGGCGGTAATCTCTAGATGTCAATTTAAGCGAAATAAGTCAAAATACCAGGTTTGCTACCTTAAACAGGCCATAAATTGAAAACCAAAAATTTTACATTTGAAACCAAAGCTGGTGCTGTGGCTAAACCCGCTTACCAATTATGCTATAACTTGAGGTAGGGGATTGTTTTGGACCCACCTTTCAGTTTATATGCCATTCCCCAAGATTTGCGACAACTTTTTTTTTCGCTAAAAAAACAGGTAAGGGGTTAACCCATGCTTTTTTTGCAAAATTTTTGTCAAAAAAAAAAATTGAAAAAATATGCTGGCGGTAATCTCTAGATGTCAATTTAAGCGAAATAAGTCAAAATACCAGGTTTGCTACCTTAAACAGGCCATAAATTGAAAACCAAAAATTTTACATTTGAAACCAAAGCTGGTGCTGTGGCTAAACCCGCTTACCAATTATGCTATAACTTGAGGTAGGGGATTGTTTTGGACCCACCTTTCAGTTTATATGCCATTCCCCAAGATTTGCGACAACTTTTTTTTTCGCTAAAAAAACAGGTAAGGGGTTAACCCATGCTTTTTTTGCAAAATTTTTGTCAAAAAAAAAAATTGAAAAAATATGCTGGCGGTAATCTCTAGATGTCAATTTAAGCGAAATAAGTCAAAATACCAGGTTTGCTACCTTAAACAGGCCATAAATTGAAAACCAAAAATTTTACATTTGAAACCAAAGCTGGTGCTGTGGCTAAACCCGCTTACCAATTATGCTATAACTTGAGGTAGGGGATTGTTTTGGACCCACCTTTCAGTTTATATGCCATTCCCCAAGATTTGCGACAACTTTTTTTTTCGCTAAAAAAACAGGTAAGGGTTAACCCATGCTTTTTTTGCAAAATTTTTGTCAAAAAAAAAAATTGAAAAAATATGCTGGCGGTAATCTCTAGATGTCAATTTAAGCGAAATAAGTCAAAATACCAGGTTTGCTACCTTAAACAGGCCATAAATTGAAAACCAAAAATTTTACATTTGAAACCAAAGCTGGTGCTGTGGCTAAACCCGCTTACCAATTATGCTATAACTTGAGGTAGGGGATTGTTTTGGACCCACCTTTCAGTTTATATGCCATTCCCCAAGATTTGCGACAACTTTTTTTTTCGCTAAAAAAACAGGTAAGGGGTTAACCCATGCTTTTTTTGCAAAATTTTTGTCAAAAAAAAAAATTGAAAAAATATGCTGGCGGTAATCTCTAGATGTCAATTTAAGCGAAATAAGTCAAAATACCAGGTTTGCTACCTTAAACAGGCCATAAATTGAAAACCAAAAATTTTACATTTGAAACCAAAGCTGGTGCTGTGGCTAAACCCGCTTACCAATTATGCTATAACTTGAGGTAGGGGATTGTTTTGGACCCACCTTTCAGTTTATATGCCATTCCCCAAGATTTGCGACAACTTTTTTTTTCGCTAAAAAAACAGGTAAGGGGTTAACCCATGCTTTTTTTGCAAAATTTTTGTCAAAAAAAAAAATTGAAAAAATATGCTGGCGGTAATCTCTAGATGTCAATTTAAGCGAAATAAGTCAAAATACCAGGTTTGCTACCTTAAACAGGCCATAAATTGAAAACCAAAAATTTTACATTTGAAACCAAAGCTGGTGCTGTGGCTAAACCCGCTTACCAATTATGCTATAACTTGAGGTAGGGGATTGTTTTGGACCCACCTTTCAGTTTATATGCCATTCCCCAAGATTTGCGACAACTTTTTTTTTCGCTAAAAAAACAGGTAAGGGGTTAACCCATGCTTTTTTTGCAAAATTTTTGTCAAAAAAAAAAATTGAAAAAATATGCTGGCGGTAATCTCTAGATGTCAATTCAAGCGAAATAAGTCAAAATACCAGGTTTGCTACCTTAAACAGGCCATAAATTGAAAACCAAAAATTTTACATTTGAAACCAAAGCTGGTGCTGTGGCTAAACCCGCTTACCAATTATGCTATAACTTGAGGTAGGGGATTGTTTTGGACCCACCTTTCAGTTTATATGCCATTCCCCAAGATTTGCGACAACTTTTTTTTTCGCTAAAAAAACAGGTAAGGGGTTAACCCATGCTTTTTTTGCAAAATTTTTGTCAAAAAAAAAAATTGAAAAAATATGCTGGCGGTAATCTCTAGATGTCAATTTAAGCGAAATAAGTCAAAATACCAGGTTTGCTACCTTAAACAGGCCATAAATTGAAAACCAAAAATTTTACATTTGAAACCAAAGCTGGTGCTGTGGCTAAACCCGCTTACCAATTATGCTATAACTTGAGGTAGGGGATTGTTTTGGACCCACCTTTCAGTTTATATGCCATTCCCAAAGATTTGCGACAACTTTTTTTTTCGCTAAAAAAACAGGTAAGGGGTTAACCCATGCTTTTTTTGCAAAATTTTTGTCAAAAAAAAAAATTGAAAAAATATGCTGGCGGTAATCTCTAGATGTCAATTTAAGCGAAATAAGTCAAAATACCAGGTTTGCTACCTTAAACAGGCCATAAATTGAAAACCAAAAATTTTACATTTGAAACCAAAGCTGGTGCTGTGGCTAAACCCGCTTACCAATTATGCTATAACTTGAGGTAGGGGATTGTTTTGGACCCACCTTTCAGTTTATATGCCATTCCCCAAGATTTGCGACAACTTTTTTTTTCGCTAAAAAAACAGGTAAGGGGTTAACCCATGCTTTTTTTGCAAAATTTTTGTCAAAAAAAAAAATTGAAAAAATATGCTGGCGGTAATCTCTAGATGTCAATTCAAGCGAAATAAGTCAAAATACCAGGTTTGCTACCTTAAACAGGCCATAAATTGAAAACCAAAAATTTTACATTTGAAACCAAAGCTGGTGCTGTGGCTAAACCCGCTTACCAATTATGCTATAACTTGAGGTAGGGGATTGTTTTGGACCCACCTTTCAGTTTATATGCCATTCCCAAAGATTTGCGACAACTTTTTTTTTCGCTAAAAAAACAGGTAAGGGGTTAACCCATGCTTTTTTTGCAAAATTTTTGTCAAAAAAAAAAATTGAAAAAATATGCTGGCGGTAATCTCTAGATGTCAATTTAAGCGAAATAAGTCAAAATACCAGGTTTGCTACCTTAAACAGGCCATAAATTGAAAACCAAAAATTTTACATTTGAAACCAAAGCTGGTGCTGTGGCTGAACCCGCTTACCAATTATGCTATAACTTGAGGTAGGGGATTGTTTTGGACCCACCTTTCAGTTTATATGCCATTCCCCAAGATTTGCGACAACTTTTTTTTTCGCTAAAAAAACAGGTAAGGGGTTAACCCATGCTTTTTTTGCAAAATTTTTGTCAAAAAAAAAAATTGAAAAAATATGCTGGCGGTAATCTCTAGATGTCAATTTAAGCGAAATAAGTCAAAATACCAGGTTTGCTACCTTAAACAGGCCATAAATTGAAAACCAAAAATTTTACATTTGAAACCAAAGCTGGTGCTGTGGCTAAACCCGCTTACCAATTATGCTATAACTTGAGGTAGGGGATTGTTTTGGACCCACCTTTCAGTTTATATGCCATTCCCAAAGATTTGCGACAACTTTTTTTTTCGCTAAAAAAACAGGTAAGGGGTTAACCCATGCTTTTTTTGCAAAATTTTTGTCAAAAAAAAAAATTGAAAAAATATGCTGGCGGTAATCTCTAGATGTCAATTTAAGCGAAAAAAGTCAAAATACCAGGTTTGCTACCTTAAACAGGCCATAAATTGAAAACCAAAAATTTTACATTTGAAACCAAAGCTGGTGCTGTGGCTAAACCCGCTTACCAATTATGCTATAACTTGAGGTAGGGGATTGTTTTGGACCCACCTTTCAGTTTATATGCCATTCCCAAAGATTTGCGACAACTTTTTTTTTCGCTAAAAAAACAGGTTGCTTTTTTTGCAAAATTTTTGTCAAAAAAAAAAATTGAAAAAATATGCTGGCGGTAATCTCTAGATGTCAATTTAAGCGAAATAAGTCAAAATACCAGGTTTGCTACCTTAAACAGGCCATAAATTGAAAACCAAAAATTTTACATTTGAAACCAAAGCTGGTGCTGTGGCTAAACCCGCTGACCAATTATGCTATAACTTGAGGTAGGGGATTGTTTTGGACCCACCTTTCAGTTTATATGCCATTCCCAAAGATTTGCGACAACTTTTTTTTTCGCTAAAAAAACAGGTAAGGGGTTAACCCATGCTTTTTTTGCAAAATTTTTGTCAAAAAAAAAAATTGAAAAAATATGCTGGCGGTAATCTCTAGATGTCAATTTAAGCGAAATAAGTCAAAATACCAGGTTTGCTACCTTAAACAGGCCATAAATTGAAAACCAAAAATTTTACATTTGAAACCAAAGCTGGTGCTGTGGCTAAACCCGCTTACCAATTATGCTATAACTTGAGGTAGGGGATTGTTTTGGACCCACCTTTCAGTTTATATGCCATTCCCCAAGATTTGCGACAACTTTTTTTTTCGCTAAAAAAACAGGTAAGGGGTTAACCCATGCTTTTTTTGCAAAATTTTTGTCAAAAAAAAAAATTGAAAAAATATGCTGGCGGTAATCTCTAGATGTCAATTTAAGCGAAATAAGTCAAAATACCAGGTTTGCTACCTTAAACAGGCCATAAATTGAAAACCAAAAATTTTACATTTGAAACCAAAGCTGGTGCTGTGGCTAAACCCGCTTACCAATTATGCTATAACTTGAGGTAGGGGATTGTTTTGGACCCACCTTTCAAAAACAGGTAAGGGGTTAACCCATGCTTTTTTTGCAAAATTTTTGTCAAAAAAAAAAATTGAAAAAATATGCTGGCGGTAATCTCTAGATGTCAGTTTAAGCGAAATAAGTCAAAATACCAGGTTTGCTACCTTAAACAGGCCATAAATTGAAAACCAAAAATTTTACATTTGAAACCAAAGCTGGTGCTGTGGCTAAACCCGCTTACCAATTATGCTATAACTTGAGGTAGGGGATTGTTTTGGACCCACCTTTCAGTTTATATGCCATTCCCCAAGATTTGCGACAACTTTTTTTTTCGCTAAAAAAACAGGTAAGGGGTTAACCCATGCTTTTTTTGCAAAATTTTTGTCAAAAAAAAAAAATTGAAAAAATATGCTGGCGGTAATCTCTAGATGTCAGTTTAAGCGAAATAAGTCAAAATACCAGGTTTGCTACCTTAAACAGGCCATAAATTGAAAACCAAAAATTTTACATTTGAAACCAAAGCTGGTGCTGTGGCTAAACCCGCTTACCAATTATGCTATAACTTGAGGTAGGGGATTGTTTTGGACCCACCTTTCAGTTTATATGCCATTCCCCAAGATTTGCGACAACTTTTTTTTTCGCTAAAAAAACAGGTAAGGGGTTAACCCATGCTTTTTTTGCAAAATTTTTGTCAAAAAAAAAAAATTGAAAAAATATGCTGGCGGTAATCTCTAGATGTCAATTTAAGCGAAATAAGTCAAAATACCAGGTTTGCTACCTTAAACAGGCCATAAATTGAAAACCAAAAATTTTACATTTGAAACCAAAGCTGGTGCTGTGGCTAAACCCGCTTACCAATTATGCTATAACTTGAGGTAGGGGATTGTTTTGGACCCACCTTTCAGTTTATATGCCATTCCCAAAGATTTGCGACAACTTTTTTTTTCGCTAAAAAAACAGGTAAGGGGTTAACCCATGCTTTTTTTGCAAAATTTTTGTCAAAAAAAAAAATTGAAAAAATATGCTGGCGGTAATCTCTAGATGTCAATTTAAGCGAAATAAGTCAAAATACCAGGTTTGCTACCTTAAACAGGCCATAAATTGAAAACCAAAAATTTTACATTTGAAACCAAAGCTGGTGCTGTGGCTAAACCCGCTTACCAATTATGCTATAACTTGAGGTAGGGGATTGTTTTGGACCCACCTTTCAGTTTATATGCCATTCCCAAAGATTTGCGACAACTTTTTTTTTCGCTAAAAAAACAGGTAAGGGGTTAACCCATGCTTTTTTTGCAAAATTTTTGTCAAAAAAAAAAATTGAAAAAATATGCTGGCGGTAATCTCTAGATGTCAATTTAAGCGAAATAAGTCAAAATACCAGGTTTGCTACCTTAAACAGGCCATAAATTGAAAACCAAAAATTTTACATTTGAAACCAAAGCTGGTGCTGTGGCTAAACCCGCTTACCAATTATGCTATAACTTGAGGTAGGGGATTGTTTTGGACCCACCTTTCAGTTTATATGCCATTCCCAAAGATTTGCGACAACTTTTTTTTTCGCTAAAAAAACAGGTAAGGGGTTAACCCATGCTTTTTTTGCAAAATTTTTGTCAAAAAAAAAATTGAAAAAATATGCTGGCGGTAATCTCTAGATGTCAATTTAAGCGAAATAAGTCAAAATACCAGGTTTGCTACCTTAAACAGGCCATAAATTGAAAACCAAAAATTTTACATTTGAAACCAAAGCTGGTGCTGTGGCTAAACCCGCTTACCAATTATGCTATAACTTGAGGTAGGGGATTGTTTTGGACCCACCTTTCAGTTTATATGCCATTCCCCAAGATTTGCGACAACTTTTTTTTTCGCTAAAAAAACAGGTAAGGGGTTAACCCATGCTTTTTATGCAAAATTTTTGTCAAAAAAAAAATTGAAAAAATATGCTGGCGGTAATCTCTAGATGTCAATTTAAGCGAAATAAGTCAAAATACCAGGTTTGCTACCTTAAACAGGCCATAAATTGAAAACCAAAAATTTTACATTTGAAACCAAAGCTGGTGCTGTGGCTAAACCCGCTTACCAATTATGCTATAACTTGAGGTAGGGGATTGTTTTGGACCCACCTTTCAGTTTATATGCCATTCCCAAAGATTTGCGACAACTTTTTTTTTCGCTAAAAAAACAGGTAAGGGGTTAACCCATGCTTTTTTTGCAAAATTTTTGTCAAAAAAAAAAATTGAAAAAATATGCTGGCGGTAATCTCTAGATGTCAATTTAAGCGAAATAAGTCAAAATACCAGGTTTGCTACCTTAAACAGGCCATAAATTGAAAACCAAAAATTTTACATTTGAAACCAAAGCTGGTGCTGTGGCTAAACCCGCTTACCAATTATGCTATAACTTGAGGTAGGGGATTGTTTTGGACCCACCTTTCAGTTTATATGCCATTCCCAAAGATTTGCGACAACTTTTTTTTTCGCTAAAAAAACAGGTAAGGGGTTAACCCATGCTTTTTTTGCAAAATTTTTGTCAAAAAAAAAAATTGAAAAAATATGCTGGCGGTAATCTCTAGATGTCAATTTAAGCGAAATAAGTCAAAATACCAGGTTTGCTACCTTAAACAGGCCATAAATTGAAAACCAAAAATTTTACATTTGAAACCAAAGCTGGTGCTGTGGCTAAACCCGCTTACCAATTATGCTATAACTTGAGGTAGGGGATTGTTTTGGACCCACCTTTCAGTTTATATGCCATTCCCCAAGATTTGCGACAACTTTTTTTTTCGCTAAAAAAACAGGTAAGGGGTTAACCCATGCTTTTTTTGCAAAATTTTTGTCAAAAAAAAAAATTGAAAAAATATGCTGGCGGTAATCTCTAGATGTCAATTTAAGCGAAATAAGTCAAAATACCAGGTTTGCTACCTTAAACAGGCCATAAATTGAAAACCAAAAATTTTACATTTGAAACCAAAGCTGGTGCTGTGGCTAAACCCGCTTACCAATTATGCTATAACTTGAGGTAGGGGATTGTTTTGGACCCACCTTTCAGTTTATATGCCATTCCCAAAGATTTGCGACAACTTTTTTTTTCGCTAAAAAAACAGGTAAGGGGTTAACCCATGCTTTTTTTGCAAAATTTTTGTCAAAAAAAAAAATTGAAAAAATATGCTGGCGGTAATCTCTAGATGTCAATTTAAGCGAAATAAGTCAAAATACCAGGTTTGCTACCTTAAACAGGCCATAAATTGAAAACCAAAAATTTTACATTTGAAACCAAAGCTGGTGCTGTGGCTAAACCCGCTTACCAATTATGCTATAACTTGAGGTAGGGGATTGTTTTGGACCCACCTTTCAGTTTATATGCCATTCCCCAAGATTTGCGACAACTTTTTTTTTCGCTAAAAAAACAGGTAAGGGGTTAACCCATGCTTTTTTTGCAAAATTTTTGTCAAAAAAAAAATTGAAAAAATATGCTGGCGGTAATCTCTAGATGTCAATTTAAGCGAAATAAGTCAAAATACCAGGTTTGCTACCTTAAACAGGCCATAAATTGAAAACCAAAAATTTTACATTTGAAACCAAAGCTGGTGCTGTGGCTAAACCCGCTTACCAATTATGCTATAACTTGAGGTAGGGGATTGTTTTGGACCCACCTTTCAGTTTATATGCCATTCCCAAAGATTTGCGACAACTTTTTTTTTCGCTAAAAAAACAGGTAAGGGGTTAACCCATGCTTTTTTTGCAAAATTTTTGTCAAAAAAAAAAATTGAAAAAATATGCTGGCGGTAATCTCTAGATGTCAATTTAAGCGAAATAATTCAAAATACCAGGTTTGCTACCTTAAACAGGCCATAAATTGAAAACCAAAAATTTTACATTTGAAACCAAAGCTGGTGCTGTGGCTAAACCCGCTTACCAATTATGCTATAACTTGAGGTAGGGGATTGTTTTGGACCCACCTTTCAGTTTATATGCCATTCCCAAAGATTTGCGACAACTTTTTTTTTCGCTAAAAAAACAGGTAAGGGGTTAACCCATGCTTTTTTTGCAAAATTTTTGTCAAAAAAAAAAATTGAAAAAATATGCTGGCGGTAATCTCTAGATGTCAATTTAAGCGAAATAATTCAAAATACCAGGTTTGCTACCTTAAACAGGCCATAAATTGAAAACCAAAAATTTTACATTTGAAACCAAAGCTGGTGCTGTGGCTAAACCCGCTTACCAATTATGCTATAACTTGAGGTAGGGGATTGTTTTGGACCCACCTTTCAGTTTATATGCCATTCCCAAAGATTTGCGACAACTTTTTTTTTCGCTAAAAAAACAGGTAAGGGGTTAACCCATGCTTTTTTTGCAAAATTTTTGTCAAAAAAAAAAATTGAAAAAATATGCTGGCGGTAATCTCTAGATGTCAATTTAAGCGAAATAAGTCAAAATACCAGGTTTGCTACCTTAAACAGGCCATAAATTGAAAACCAAAAATTTTACATTTGAAACCAAAGCTGGTGCTGTGGCTAAACCCGCTTACCAATTATGCTATAACTTGAGGTAGGGGATTGTTTTGGACCCACCTTTCAGTTTATATGCCATTCCCCAAGATTTGCGACAACTTTTTTTTTCGCTAAAAAAACAGGTAAGGGGTTAACCCATGCTTTTTTTGCAAAATTTTTGTCAAAAAAAAAAATTGAAAAAATATGCTGGCGGTAATCTCTAGATGTCAATTTAAGCGAAATAAGTCAAAATACCAGGTTTGCTACCTTAAACAGGCCATAAATTGAAAACCAAAAATTTTACATTTGAAACCAAAGCTGGTGCTGTGGCTAAACCCGCTTACCAATTATGCTATAACTTGAGGTAGGGGATTGTTTTGGACCCACCTTTCAGTTTATATGCCATTCCCAAAGATTTGCGACAACTTTTTTTTTCGCTAAAAAAACAGGTAAGGGGTTAACCCATGCTTTTTTTGCAAAATTTTTGTCAAAAAAAAAAATTGAAAAAATATGCTGGCGGTAATCTCTAGATGTCAATTTAAGCGAAATAAGTCAAAATACCAGGTTTGCTACCTTAAACAGGCCATAAATTGAAAACCAAAAATTTTACATTTGAAACCAAAGCTGGTGCTGTGGCTAAACCCGCTTACCAATTATGCTATAACTTGAGGTAGGGGATTGTTTTGGACCCACCTTTCAGTTTATATGCCATTCCCCAAGATTTGCGACAACTTTTTTTTTCGCTAAAAAAACAGGTAAGGGGTTAACCCATGCTTTTTTTGCAAAATTTTTGTCAAAAAAAAAAATTGAAAAAATATGCTGGCGGTAATCTCTAGATGTCAATTTAAGCGAAATAAGTCAAAATACCAGGTTTGCTACCTTAAACAGGCCATAAATTGAAAACCAAAAATTTTACATTTGAAACCAAAGCTGGTGCTGTGGCTAAACCCGCTTACCAATTATGCTATAACTTGAGGTAGGGGATTGTTTTGGACCCACCTTTCAGTTTATATGCCATTCCCAAAGATTTGCGACAACTTTTTTTTTCGCTAAAAAAACAGGTAAGGGGTTAACCCATGCTTTTTTTGCAAAATTTTTGTCAAAAAAAAAAATTGAAAAAATATGCTGGCGGTAATCTCTAGATGTCAATTTAAGCGAAATAAGTCAAAATACCAGGTTTGCTACCTTAAACAGGCCATAAATTGAAAACCAAAAATTTTACATTTGAAACCAAAGCTGGTGCTGTGGCTAAACCCGCTTACCAATTATGCTATAACTTGAGGTAGGGGATTGTTTTGGACCCACCTTTCAGTTTATATGCCATTCCCAAAGATTTGCGACAACTTTTTTTTTCGCTAAAAAAACAGGTAAGGGGTTAACCCATGCTTTTTTTGCAAAATTTTTGTCAAAAAAAAAAATTGAAAAAATATGCTGGCGGTAATCTCTAGATGTCAATTTAAGCGAAATAAGTCAAAATACCAGGTTTGCTACCTTAAACAGGCCATAAATTGAAAACCAAAAATTTTACATTTGAAACCAAAGCTGGTGCTGTGGCTAAACCCGCTTACCAATTATGCTATAACTTGAGGTAGGGGATTGTTTTGGACCCACCTTTCAGTTTATATGCCATTCCCCAAGATTTGCGACAACTTTTTTTTTCGCTAAAAAAACAGGTAAGGGGTTAACCCATGCTTTTTTTGCAAAATTTTTGTCAAAAAAAAAAATTGAAAAAATATGCTGGCGGTAATCTCTAGATGTCAATTTAAGCGAAATAAGTCAAAATACCAGGTTTGCTACCTTAAACAGGCCATAAATTGAAAACCAAAAATTTTACATTTGAAACCAAAGCTGGTGCTGTGGCTAAACCCGCTTACCAATTATGCTATAACTTGAGGTAGGGGATTGTTTTGGACCCACCTTTCAGTTTATATGCCATTCCCAAAGATTTGCGACAACTTTTTTTTTCGCTAAAAAAACAGGTAAGGGGTTAACCCATGCTTTTTTTGCAAAATTTTTGTCAAAAAAAAAAATTGAAAAAATATGCTGGCGGTAATCTCTAGATGTCAATTTAAGCGAAATAAGTCAAAATACCAGGTTTGCTACCTTAAACAGGCCATAAATTGAAAACCAAAAATTTTACATTTGAAACCAAAGCTGGTGCTGTGGCTAAACCCGCTTACCAATTATGCTATAACTTGAGGTAGGGGATTGTTTTGGACCCACCTTTCAGTTTATATGCCATTCCCCAAGATTTGCGACAACTTTTTTTTTCGCTAAAAAAACAGGTAAGGGGTTAACCCATGCTTTTTTTGCAAAATTTTTGTCAAAAAAAAAATTGAAAAAATATGCTGGCGGTAATCTCTAGATGTCAATTTAAGCGAAATAAGTCAAAATACCAGGTTTGCTACCTTAAACAGGCCATAAATTGAAAACCAAAAATTTTACATTTGAAACCAAAGCTGGTGCTGTGGCTAAACCCGCTTACCAATTATGCTATAACTTGAGGTAGGGGATTGTTTTGGACCCACCTTTCAGTTTATATGCCATTCCCCAAGATTTGCGACAACTTTTTTTTTCGCTAAAAAAACAGGTAAGGGGTTAACCCATGCTTTTTTTGCAAAATTTTTGTCAAAAAAAAAATTGAAAAAATATGCTGGCGGTAATCTCTAGATGTCAATTTAAGCGAAATAAGTCAAAATACCAGGTTTGCTACCTTAAACAGGCCATAAATTGAAAACCAAAAATTTTACATTTGAAACCAAAGCTGGTGCTGTGGCTAAACCCGCTTACCAATTATGCTATAACTTGAGGTAGGGGATTGTTTTGGACCCACCTTTCAGTTTATATGCCATTCCCCAAGATTTGCGACAACTTTTTTTTTCGCTAAAAAAACAGGTAAGGGGTTAACCCATGCTTTTTTTGCAAAATTTTTGTCAAAAAAAAAATTGAAAAAATATGCTGGCGGTAATCTCTAGATGTCAATTTAAGCGAAATAAGTCAAAATACCAGGTTTGCTACCTTAAACAGGCCATAAATTGAAAACCAAAAATTTTACATTTGAAACCAAAGCTGGTGCTGTGGCTAAACCCGCTTACCAATTATGCTATAACTTGAGGTAGGGGATTGTTTTGGACCCACCTTTCAGTTTATATGCCATTCCCAAAGATTTGCGACAACTTTTTTTTTTCGCTAAAAAAACAGGTAAGGGGTTAACCCATGCTTTTTTTGCAAAATTTTTGTCAAAAAAAAAATTGAAAAAATATGCTGGCGGTAATCTCTAGATGTCAATTTAAGCGAAATAAGTCAAAATACCAGGTTTGCTACCTTAAACAGGCCATAAATTGAAAACCAAAAATTTTACATTTGAAACCAAAGCTGGTGCTGTGGCTAAACCCGCTTACCAATTATGCTATAACTTGAGGTAGGGGATTGTTTTGGACCCACCTTTCAGTTTATATGCCATTCCCAAAGATTTGCGACAACTTTTTTTTTCGCTAAAAAAACAGGTAAGGGGTTAACCCATGCTTTTTTTGCAAAATTTTTGTCAAAAAAAAAAATTGAAAAAATATGCTGGCGGTAATCTCTAGATGTCAGTTTAAGCGAAATAAGTCAAAATACCAGGTTTGCTACCTTAAACAGGCCATAAATTGAAAACCAAAAATTTTACATTTGAAACCAAAGCTGGTGCTGTGGCTAAACCCGCTTACCAATTATGCTATAACTTGAGGTAGGGGATTGTTTTGGACCCACCTTTCAGTTTATATGCCATTCCCCAAGATTTGCGACAACTTTTTTTTTCGCTAAAAAAACAGGTAAGGGGTTAACCCATGCTTTTTTTGCAAAATTTTTGTCAAAAAAAAAAATTGAAAAAATATGCTGGCGGTAATCTCTAGATGTCAATTTAAGCGAAATAAGTCAAAATACCAGGTTTGCTACCTTAAACAGGCCATAAATTGAAAACCAAAAATTTTACGTTTGAAACCAAAGCTGGTGCTGTGGCTAAACCCGCTTACCAATTATGCTATAACTTGAGGTAGGGGATTGTTTTGGACCCACCTTTCAGTTTATATGCCATTCCCAAAGATTTGCGACAACTTTTTTTTTTCGCTAAAAAAACAGGTAAGGGGTTAACCCATGCTTTTTTTGCAAAATTTTTGTCAAAAAAAAAAATTGAAAAAATATGCTGGCGGTAATCTCTAGATGTCAATTTAAGCGAAATAAGTCAAAATACCAGGTTTGCTACCTTAAACAGGCCATAAATTGAAAACCAAAAATTTTACATTTGAAACCAAAGCTGGTGCTGTGGCTAAACCCGCTTACCAATTATGCTATAACTTGAGGTAGGGGATTGTTTTGGACCCACCTTTCAGTTTATATGCCATTCCCCAAGATTTGCGACAACTTTTTTTTTCGCTAAAAAAACAGGTAAGGGGTTAACCCATGCTTTTTTTGCAAAATTTTTGTCAAAAAAAAAAATTGAAAAAATATGCTGGCGGTAATCTCTAGATGTCAATTTAAGCGAAATAAGTCAAAATACCAGGGACCAATTTCTCATCGACAATTTTCGTCAATGGTCAATGAAGAGGTGCTGTTATCTCGTCCTTCACAAAAATTGTGATACTATTTTTTTTCTAATGTAAAGCATATTCTTTGGAAAACCATCGCCAACAACATTCAACACGCTTTTGTATGTTCTGCCATCTATTAAGCCAATTTTCAGGATCTGATCGCAAATCTATGTTAGGCAACACTTATCTTGGTTTAGTAGGTAAGAAGTAGAGTCAATGGCTTTCATCAGCTGGATCGATTGATACGAGTGTGAGTGGCCGTGTATTTAAATCGCTTAACTTGCTTTCAAAAGCCCGGCCATGAATGGACTGGCAGATGGGATAGAATTCCCTTTTCACTGAGGAATTGTGTTATTTTACTAAAGTTCAGCTCATTAGCTCAATTTGCAGTGTGTTGATATAATTCGTACGGAGAGTATATTACCAATTCCTTGGGACACTTTGAAGCATACTTTGCATAAGCTCGTGACCATTTAACAAAGTTCCTTTCTGTCTATTATCCAGGTTTGCATTTGGTAGACGACCTAACACGTTAAATGTTACTTTATTTTGTTGCTTTACCTACCTCCAATGATTTTATTTTCCGTTTGAAGCCACATAACTGAGCTTATCTCCATATTTGTTCTTGGGTAGTTTATAATTGCTGATATGTCAGTGGCAGCACTTTTCGAGGATTTAGTTCAGCTTATCCTTGTGTTCGGGTTTTTATGCGATTGTTTTTTAATAAATGAATTAAACAAATGCAAAATGCCACAGTATGTGTAATAGGATTTATATTCTGAAATTTTGTCAAAAAGCGTGTCCAGTATATGGTTTTCTGGTACGTCTTGAACAAGGAGTACAGGTTGGTTTGGTTCTTTGGTATCGTTATCAGGATGATGCTAGTGTTGTTTTGGCCAAGTCTCTTTGCCACAATCTTGCCAATTAAGACCTCATAGTGAATTGATAGTATGATACCTATGGCTGCTCTATCGCAGGAATTTGATTTTATATTTTCGTGCTGCCATACGGTGTGTGTGGTTTCCATTTTTGGATTAGCAATATGCGATTGGCAACGAACGTAGGTAAGGTGGCGGGTTGTTTAAATAAATAACGAAAAACTATTTATGAATATGTCCAACAGTACAAAAACGTATTTCTGATATTTAGGGTTTTGATCACAGATTTGAAAAGTTTCGCGTAGAATTATGATGCCAATAATTTCAATCTTAAAATAGTTACTCTTGGAATATGAACCACATTGATTTTGGCTAGGATAAAGAATATTTAAACTTCTTCGTTCAAACCTAGCACACGTAAATGAAAATTTACATGATCTTGATGATCTCGTATATGACGATACATTTTTTATAAATCAGCATGTGAAGTCTATCTTGTGTAGACGGTAGTACATTATGAATAATGTAAGATTAGGTTGCGAAATTGGACCAATAATAATAGTTTCATTTAGAGATATGGACAATTCACAATTTTTATGGTGCATTTGAAATTAACGGGTGTCTCACTTCGAATCGGCCTTGTGCACCACTGCTGGTTTGTTGGAATAATTATTCACTATATTGTTCCTGGTGACTCATTAAATATAAGTGAGCGTTAAACGATTTTTAGTCAACCCCCACCAATTATCTAACCAAATATTACGTTTTCAGTGATTAAATGTTGTGGATCTTCCATTTGACCAACTTACTCCCATGATGACTTTGGACCTTCCATGTAGTCAACGCCCATGATAACAAGGATCTCATTGTTGCAATCGTCTAGTGGTTCAGTCATAGTTTTAGATGCTATAAGATCTTTACATGATTCTATCTGCCAAATCTAAATAAGTTTTTGTCTACTAGAAATTCATCATAATAAAAATTTTCATATCCAATTTATGTTCGGGATTAAGATGCGATGCGATTTTTTGGGTGGTTGAAGTTTTTGTTAGAACATTGAATATCACTTCACTTAAGTGATCAGGTATCGTACAAGAATAGGCTTTGGATTGAAATATGAGTAAATTTTCAGGATAGACAATTAAAAGTAGATTTCGATGATGCCTAGTATTCCTTACAGTCAGCTGCATCCACTAATTTTGTTTGCTCATAGTCTTAACTTCTATGATTGTATGCACATTTGCGATATTTAATCGCTATTGGTTTCACACTGGCGTTGAGTATTTTTGTTTGGGTTCTACATTTGAAGTTTGCGTCACCTCGATCACTCCATGATGTGAGGCCAAATTGTAGCTTGGTTTAGTTGCTTGTGATCGGCGATTGTTAATTTCGCCGTTTACAAGATTTGCACAATTTTCCAAAAAAAATCTAGCAAGAATTTAAAAGTGGGATACCGTACTTCCACAATTTTTATTGACCAGGTTCTTTGTGAATCTTCATCTAACTTGCTCGTTAGTAAACAGTTGAACCAAATATCGTGTGTTTGAGCTTTGTCGCCTAGTGCTGATAATCCTGTGATAATTTTCATTTGATGTTTGAATATTGAAAGCTTGAAATTGTTAATATCGGTTACTCCAAAAATCTTTTAATAAATGAATTAATAACCAAAGTTGATTGATCATAACGCTTACAAACTTTTTCCTAAGTGCTCTTGGAGATGACATCTGTAGTTGCAACGTGTCGTACAAAAATGTAGGCATCGTTTTTTAAAAATACCTTAAAATTACTTAGTTCTGACAATCCGATATTGTCTTATTTTTATGGATAACGGTTTCTAACAATACTTCAAAGGATTGAAATTCTTGACCATCGTTAATACAACTCCGTTCTTTTCTAAAAATTCAATTGTTATAATATTATGCTGTCCTTTGGTAAGGTCGCCATAAGCGTTTTTCGTATTGTACCTAAAATTTTCTTTTGATGTTAGTTGAATTACGTCATTTTTTCGTTCAAATCTTTTTGAAGTGCCGTTAACAAACGGTTCGTGTCGTACCACATTCTTGGTGATAGAGTTGGAAAAATCTAAATCGAATATAACAATGAGTATAAAAGAGATCTAAATTTGATAAATTTTATTAATTGGCATGCTGAACTTAACTCCCAAAAGACTTTTTTTTAACAAAGAAAAAGCGCTAAAAACTTTCAAAAGTAGGATATGATGGGAACAACAAAAAAACGGTGATATCACCTAAAAGAAACATCATGAATGTAAAATGTATAATATGAAAATTATTCACTACAGTTTATTTGTCAAAACTAGTTTTATACTCATTACTAAAAGACTTTCTTTGTTAAACAGAATCGACTGTAAAACATAATATTTTCAGTTAATGATGGTTCTTATTCAGCAACAAATTATTAAATACCTAATTTAAATATTGAAAAACAAAAGAAGTAAGCATAGTATTAATTTTTTTTTTATTTTCAAAACCAAATATGGAAATCGATGTTTGAACGATTATCTGAATTGTGTTTCTCTTTAATAAAAATTCTAAAAATATTAACTGTTAACTGATCCACTGTCACAAACTAAAATTTTTTGGCTAGCGTTTACTTTTGCAACATGGGATTCTGGGTAGTCAATATTTATTTAAATTGATCGCAATTTTATTTTGTCCTAAAAATTTGATCCAAATGATAGTTTTTAGCTCAAAAATATTATAATTCTAATATAGTAGGCTAATATATTCCGTGTGTTAAATCCTTTATAAATCAAACTACGTGCTACAGCATCTATTTATTCGCTGATTAAAATTTTACAATTTAGAAATCAATCATATTTCGTAAAATTTTAATCCTATAGCAAAGATAATATTTTAACAATAAATAAATCAAACCTAGTTTGTGTTACAATTTAAACGTGATTTTACCATGCCGCATTCGTTATATTATGATATTTTACTTGTGAGATTCCAAACAGCTTGTTTACCTTGGTACAACTTCTGAAATTTTATCTAAATTTTACCTAACCATATGGATCTTCATTAAAGCTTCTGAAGACGTTATATATATCTCCGTGTAGATTGACATAAAATTAGTAACCTGTTAAAAACCTTTTCAATTCAGGAAACAGTTTGAATTCTATTAGATGGTAAATATATGGTAATCGATAAGTATTTGTTAAATAGCAAAAGTTACTTCATATTTTCCAATATCACATTTTTGAATTATTTTACGGTTTTACAAAAAAAAGGCACTAAACCAACACTCACCGAAATCAAATCCTTAGACACTCGATAAATATATGTTGAAAAATATTAATCAAAAATCAAATCAAAATAAACCGAAATCGAATCCTTTTAAAAAAATAAATCATCAAATTTTTGCTCATAAATCAAACAAAATAAATTTGTCCTCTAACATTGAAAAAAATGTTATCCCAACTCCCATGTGGTTAATCCAATTTATCATACAATGATAGCCTTGACACAAAACCTTAACCCATTTAATATAAAACATAGTGTGGTGAATGGTTGGATAAAAACAATTTATTTTTCTGGGAAGCCATAAAATGAGATTAAATGATAAAATTTATTGCAAGTGTGGAATCCTATTGTTCTCTATTTATTATATTAAAAAAAAGTCGTTAAATGCTTTAGAGTCAAAGCTGCACCATAAACACACAATAGCAACAGACAAATTTTATTCAATCCAATTGTCTGTTTCATTTCATTTGTACCAAAAAAAAAAATTCAAATAAAAGCTCTGTCGTCGTGTATAAGAAAAAGATGATAGTTAAAGTTCTAATCAATATATTTCGGCGCCATCAAAAATTTTCCATTTCAATTTAAATATATATTTTTATTGAACAACAAATCTTTCAACTCTTTTGTTGAAATATAAATTTATTATCTTCATCCAAGATCGTTTTAAGGTTATATACTTCTCAAAACAAACAAACAACCCAAGAACTTGTTGATTTGAAAAATAATATTAAAAAAAATTTCTACAAACAACCTTTCGTCTCCACTTAACTACTTATTTTTTCTGTCTTTTTAAACTAATTTATCACTGTCACTATGAATAATCACTTTCTAATCACTCAACGTTAATTTTAATATCAAAACACGCCTTATAAATAATCACATTAATATTTTAAGATATAACACAAACGTTTGTTTATACAACCGATAAATTCAAAGCATGAATTTCAACTGAATAAAAGTCTACTAAATTCTGTGTTAAGAAAATTTATTTTTCCATTTATGATGATAATCATGATGAATGATGAAAACTCGAGAGCGTTGAATGGAGAAATTTTCATTTTATATTAGGAAAGTCTACGGGGTCAACTGCGATGTATTGTTAGTGCAAAAAAATTTAAAAAATAAAATACACAAAAGAGTTTTACTGATCATCATCATCATTTACATGAGAAATAGTTGTACGTAATTTTTGTTAAAAAAAAATTAATGGGAGGACTGGAGTATATGTTGTGGTAGAAAAAGAAATAATTTTTTTATAGTGTTTCATTTGGAGATTTATAAGCTTAAGGTTGCGATGGAAAAATTTTATTTTTTGTTCGTGGTGTAATTACTTTAGTTGACAAAATCCAAGTTTTATTTTGTTAATAACTTTGTACATGTATGGATATAATTCTGTTGAGCTTTTAATAGAAAAGAAAGATTTGATTGATGTAATGACAGAAACGGACATTAATGATGGTAAATAAGTCAACTTTGTCTGTAGTTGGAAGATTTTGGTTTCACTATCAGTCGGAATCGAAATGTTTAAAGTAAACTGTAATACCCATCAATATTCTGGTTGACATATGTTTTTTTTGGTGGCGTCGTTCCATGCTAAAGAATTATCATGGTTAATTTTCCTGTTCGAACTTTCGTTTCGATACGCTAAGTATTTCGCGGTCGATGGCAAATCATTGTAAATTTTTGTGAGTGGTTCCAGCAATTTATGACAGCGTTTTGTGTTGGAAGCAGTGTAAAGTGCACGTGCATATAATATATTCATCACATCTGCACAATCTACCAAATTCAGGAAGGAAACAAAATAAGATAAGTACATATCTATTTTCCTTAAATTTATATTCCATTATAATAAAGATATTATAAAGATATTATATATTACTAGCAGGACCCGGCGTGCTTTGCTACGCTTATAAATAAAGTTTGTGCACAGACATTTTGTTGACGTAGTAGCAATGATTTCAAAAAGTAGTAATGAGAAATGATAGCGTAGTTTTTAATTTTTGTTTTTAAAAATATGAATGAAAAATAATCAGTACTTTAGCTCATCAGCTCGGATATATGAAAAATTGGCGATCAAATAAGTTTTCGATTAAGCTATAAAAAAATTTAAATGACTTGTTGAATTAGTAGAGGTGTTTCATCACTCATCTCTATATAGAACATTATACAGAACAAATATAGATTGACAAATGTTCACAGTGCTCATGCATTGTATTTGTACCCGACACGAAACACACAAAAACTGTTCTAAAGAAGTTTTTCTAAGAGAAAATGAAAAATGCTTTCAAATTGCAAAACTCAAGTGAAAAACAATAATTACTTTGATCTTAATCACTCACAAAATCTCTTAAAATTTTATTTGTACACCAAATAGCGTAAAGGTTTGGTTTATTTAACATCGGTTGCATATTGCCCCTATCTCATAAGAAAGAAAACTCGAGAGAACTCGTATAGATAACATTCAATTAACATTGAGTCATTTTTATTGCAAATTATTTATTTTAATATGGAACGAATTTTAAAATGTCGTTTTAATCCTATTTATTTATTCGAGTACTTGTGGGTACACTTTATTTTTTGTTTTTCCGTCTGGTGCGTACACGAATAAATCAGAAGGTTTTCCTAACGCGCCAGCCACATAAAGTTGTCCATGTCCATGTGAGAAGAACGGATTCTCCAAATCTGGTCCACATACTTGCAGCAACTGTCCGTGTGCTTTGTTGATGGTAATTGGAAAAGCGAGTTGCACTGGAAACTAAACGTTTGAATCTGTTGGGATCATTGAAATATGTGGGCTTTCTGTCGTGGCAGCACTACATCTTCCTCTTCGAATTTTCCACTCAAAATTGTAGCTTCTATGACATTGTTCATCATCTTTTTCCCCGAAGTTCAAAAAAGTTTGTGCAATTTCAAAATATGTGACATATTTGAAATTACAATATGTGTCACAACAACACATATAAACCATATAGGCTTTACAACATAATGCTTTTTAAGACGTTGATGGACGCAAATTTCTTTTTTTTTATATTCTTCTTAAAGAATGGAAAACTTAATAATAAATCCTTTCACATAATAATGTACGATATAGGGCAATATTTCATGATAGGATGGAGGAAATAAAAACAATATACTGTTTTTTTTTTCAAATTTGCTTTGCTAATTTCAAAGCTGAAATTAGGTTCCTAATTATCTTAGTGCTAGAAGCATTTACCAAGATCATATAACGATCATTGTTTAACTCAAGCCAGCTCTTCTTGATCTTATTATTATTCCTGAGGTTCATAGATCAAGGATAATGATGTTCGGTCAATCTGCACTGCCTGGTATTGCTGATCATGATCTTGTGTATATGTCATATAATTACAGACTACCAAAGCCACCAAATAATTTTCACTTGGTTCGAGATATGTCAGTACTGAATTTTGAATTACTCTACCAGACCATCTTACAACTACCGTGGGATCAAATCTATCATATTCTTGATTGTGATTCCCAAGTTAAATTCATCTCTGAATTAGTATTACATCTTTATGATATGTGTGTACCGTTGAAATGTAAATTGATTTCTAAAGACACTTCTACCGCATGGATGAATCAACAAATTTTGTATTGGATTTCAATTCGTGATAAGGCCTATAGAATCTGGATACTCAGCCGTAATAACAGAGACTTAATTATATTTCGTAAATTTCGTAATAAAGTTACTGATCTCATTCGCAAAGCCGAAGAAAATTATTTCTCGAATTGTCTCAATAAGAGTAATCAAAATGTGTGGAAAACTCTACGTTCACTGAATCTCTATGAATCTACGTCAGTTAGTTCAGATTCCAAATATTCTGCTGATGATTTCAACGAATATTTTACAACTTTAAAAACGTCTCCCGTTGTTCTTCCACTACCATATGGTAATATTGATAAACCCAGCGCTTTTAATTTTATTCATGTTACGGAGTCTGATGTGTATTATGTAGCATGCTCCATTTCGAGTAATGCGATCGGTTCTGATAATATAAGCCTTAAATTTTTGTTGATCATCCTTCCATATATATTGCCCTATATTACTTATGTTTATAACTCGTGTATTACTAAATGTGTTTTTCCATATGATTGGAAACATTCAACTGTGTTACACAGTAAAAAATCGTTCGTTCACGCACGGTCGTTCTGTAAAAAAACGGTTCGTTAAAAATTAAAAAATTTGTTTGTTTGTTATTTTTAACGAATCAAATTATTTAGCGCATGCAGGTACTCAGATTTTAACGAACAAACTCACCAAATGTACGCAATCACTATTTTTATACTGCGACGATCTGTTGTACGTTCTATAGTATCATAAAAAAGTTCTACAAACATATGATAAACGAACAGTGGGTCGTTCTTTTTACATCAACGTACCGTTTGTAAAACATGTAAATACTGCTCCGTTCGTTCCGTAGATTTTTAATATATTTCTTTCAGAGATTTATTTAGTGTAAAGAAATTTTGACATATGGCGACATACCATAAATTCATTTTGTCAATCGCGTTTAAATTGGTCTTTTTTTAAATAAAATTATTAAAAATATAGTATTAATTTAAAAAAATATACTAATAAGTGAAAAAAAAAACAAAATACATATGTGGAAACTGGTGTACCAATTTTTTTAATTTATCAGTGAAACTAATAAATTTGTGGACTATAAAAATAAATAAAATGTGTACAAATATTTTTGTGTATAGGAAAGTGTCAGGAAAAAATGATGTTCCTTCATTTGAAAAGGGGTGATATTAGGTGATATGAAAATTATCTGCCGTTCTTATCACTAGATTGTGTTGTGGCCATATATCTGGTACTAATAATTCGAATTGTGTCAAAAGAACTCGTGCGTAAAATGTGGAATGGAATAATTAACAATATTGTGAAATTTGTATTGCATAACATCAAACTGATGTAACATTGTCTTATATTGCTAAATACACAAATAAAAATTTGGTGGATTTATACCATATTGTGAAATTCGTTTTCCGTAAAATCGTTACCGTTACCGTTTAATATTTTGCAATACGAACTTCATAATATGTTCCTAAATCACGTTTATGTGTTCGGGAACAGGACCCCTGTAAATTTTGATGTTAGTTATGCACCTTGCTCTGTCCGACAAGTCACTGAAAACTCCAATGTTATTTTGCAACTGGTCGAACCTGTTGTCAAGATGAAACGGACACAGTAAACATCAACCATAAAGTAAATATCAACCCCACGATACAGAACAATTTAGACCTAACTAAATTAATGAAAGTGGATGACCATTTATATCACAAAAGGATGTTCTGAAAGGTAATTTTTGTTAAAATTGTAGTATTGTATAGCATTCATGAACCAAAAGTGAAATTCTAACCACCACTTTTTTTGGCATTTCTCGACGTTTTAGGACCTACTGATTCTAAAACAGCAAAAAAAATGTGTATCTATCTGCCGGCCGGCCAGCCGTTCGTCACAATTGACGAAATCTAGAAAACGGCTCAAATTTTTTTTAAAACAGGTTTGCTCAATGGAAAGAGCCGAACGAACGATGTGTTCGATGTTCTATGTGTTTGGTACAGGAAGTGTGTCAAAAAAATCGTCCAGTGTGTCAAACAAGGAAATTTGCATATCTTTTGCTTAAAAAACGTTCATTTTAAGTGATTACGAATGGAACCATTGAATTTGAAGAAATCTTGATGGTCGGGATTGGTATGTGAGACCAAGAACTAGATTATTGCATTATAAGTTTGGTTTGTCAAAAAAATATTGTCAAGTGTGTCAAAAGAAAGATTTTCATTTATTTTATTATCCAATTTTTGGGAAAAAATAAGATTAATTATTTGTATGACATGAAATTTTATTATTATTATAGAGAATTATGGCATTATAAGCTTGCCGAAAAATAATGTCAAGTGTGTCAAAAGAATGATTTTCATTTCTGTTTTTAGAAAATAGTAAAATTAGTTATGTGGATGAAATGAAATGTAATGAACATGATATTATTATTATTGAGAATTTTATTGCATTATAAGCTTGTTAAAAATATGATCCATTTATTTTTTTAGCCAATTTCTTAAAAAAAAAATTCTTGAAAAAAAACTTTTACTGTTTGTATGAAGTAAATGTGACATGGACATTTTTGAATTTGTTAGTCTTTGAAATAGTTTTTGAATTTTGAAAAAAGTTTCGATTTTTGATTTTGAGTTTTTGCAATATTTCCAGAAGTTTTGGAAAAAGTTTAATCTTTGATTTTATAATAATTTTTGGAATATTTTTAGATTTTTTCACACTGTTTTTGATTTTATTTTATTTTTACAACATTTTTGGAATTTTGAAAGAATTATGAATTTGTGATTTCGTAATATTTTCTCGAAGCATTCGAAGTTTTCTCGTAATATTTTCTTTTTTCTGATTGTATCATCTTTTCACTAAATTATGTTAATTTATGATCTGTTATGATTTTCCGGCAACGTATTGATGTTTCGTGTTAGTTTTGTAATAAATTTCTAAACAGGGATAAAAAATACATTAACAAAGAATTATGTTTGATATACATCGCTGCCCAAAACTAAAAGCAATGTCCTCATTAAAGTTTTATGCCGAAAACTATATCAAAATCCTTAACCAAAACCGAAGTCTTAATATCTCAGAGCTTGAGATTTCAGCCCCTCCATATGTTTCTATTATATTTTCAACATTACAAATTTTTAATTTGTTAGAAACTTGACGCACTGAATAAAATATTCGATTTTTAAACGATATAAGATGGTCAACTTCATCGCGGATATGGCGAATCGAACTCTGAAATCGATTCAAAACCTGCGCAGGTTTTAGAACGGTGTAGTTCAACCAATGTTAAATACTTAAGTTTTGAAATGAAAAATATATAATATAAGGCCAAAGTTAATTTCTTTCATGGAAATTGTTATTAACTTCATTCAACTTCTGTTAAACTATATGTAAAATCAACCTCATTCTGTTGGCAGGACAAATCTTTAATTGTAGTAGTTGCAATCAAAGTGAAATTGTTTCTAAGTACACTCCAAAAAAACAAAATTCATAAAGATTCAATAAACGCTGTTTATAAAATTTTATAACCAAATTATACGTGAAATCTATAAATTTTTTCATAAATAATACGAAATATTTATAACATCCGCTTATCGTTTGATAACTCATTTATGTATACTATAAACCAGTATTTATAAAAGAATAATCGTTTTTTTTTGTAAGTTTATATATTTAGTAAATATATTTTTGAAAGTATGAACATGATTATAAAATTTTCAACCGGAATTCATAAATAAATTCGTGAAATTTATAAACACAATAGTTATTAATTGATAACTTTGACCAATACTTCATGAACTTCTATTCGTAAGAATAATAATGTGTTTATTAGCGCCAACTCATTACAAAAATTCGCAAATTTAATATATTTTTTTACAGATATTATAACATTTTTTTTCAGTGGTTTTTCCTTTGTTTGAATAATAAATTGTTTACTTCGGGGTGAGGTTGACTTCAATATTTTTTCAGTGTAGGCTTTTGAATGCTTAAGCCTACTTTCCAAGCAGATTTGGCTATCAACGCCTGAAAAAGGTGTAGTTAAGTTCTAAAGCATTTTCAAACAACTAATAGATCTGGAGGTATGGATTTGAGAAAAGCATTAAGCAACAAATAAGTACTATCTTTAGATTATAGTTTATTTCTATCTACAAAAACATATTGTAAATATTTTATAAAATTAATAAAATTTTAAAAAATTTCTACAGAAATGCGTGTTTTTTCATTTTTATTTTTCAGTTTAGAGATTTACATAAACAGTGCCTGTTCCTAAACAATCAAAACGTAAATTTAAACAGTTTTTTATTAAATTTTAACAAAGGTTCAATAAGTTTCCAACAATAAGTTTACATATTTATATATATTTTATATGTTCATCCAATCTTAAGAATTATATGCAGCTGCCCAATTACCGTCATGAGGCGTCATAAACTAACAATTGTCTATCCATCCCAGGTAACAATTTAACCTAGGTAATCGTTGAGTAAAGCTTTGAAAGAGAAATTTAAAATGGAAGGGGAAATTTAAAATTCTTGAACTATGCATGATAAAAGTTTTATACAAGCTCTACTCAAGGAGAAAAGGCGTATGAAAAAATATTCTTTATTCAAGAAGACATATATAATGCTTTATACATGTTTTATATAAGTGTTTGAATAAAGTGGTACATAAGTTGTTATTCAAGGCTTATTCAAATACTGTCAAAATGTTACTTGAATAAAGTGCTTGAGTAAATCTTTTCTCAAGAGAATTACTCAATGCCTATTCAAGAAGCGATGCCACTGAAAAAAAATTGGTGATTGTTTCTTTTAGTTATTTTGGCTAATTGGCGCATTAAATTCCTTTTTTTTTGTATATTGCTGCTATTGAGTTAATCTTTTATCGGAAATTACATTTTATTTTACACATTTCGCATCTTTACAAACGCCTGTAGCAGGGATCGAACTCGTAACCTTTGATTCTTCAGGACCGAACGCTATCCACTTCTCTATTTAGCAGCTGTCATAAAGCAAATTGAAACTTAATCACTATTGTTTAACAAATTATTTGTACACATTTCAAGTTTCGGACCACTACCAAACCACGACTATGAATTAATTTTTATTCAAACATTTTGATTAGGAATGCATATAAAAGTGTACTAATGGTTCCCTAAAATGAGAATATATGGGTTTTTGTTAAAAATAATATTGGTTATGATTGAGGACAATCTCGAAATGAAAATAATTTTGCGTATTCATATACGATATCTACGCATGTGTTTCCATTCAATTGTACGATTAAAAATGATTAAAGAATAAAAATAAAATAAAAAAAGGAAAATAAAATTCATAAATAAAAACGTGCCTGGCAGGAATTGAACACAGACCCTCTTCCTCGTCGTTTACCCTTACGCACTTGTTCATTAAATCAATTTCCACGACAGGTATAAAACGTTACTGAATACAGAACAAAAGTGTTACTCAAGCTTCGTAAGGGGTATAGTATGCTGGGATTGGCATTACTTGCAGTTGCACAATTTGGCTGGTTAATAAATAGATATTAAATAAACGTTTTACGTTATATTTTCCATAAGTCAGTTGCAATTTGTTGCAACTTTTGCTATAATTTTTTTCCAAGCAAATTGCGCACAATATGGCGATTACATACATTTAATACAAAAAGGAATTGTATGACAAATTATCATCAGTTTATTTATTTGATGACCAACTCTTATCATTATATAAACCATCATCAGAAATGGTAAATCTCAATCAATTTATAAACCATCATCAGAAACGTTTGATTAAATGGTTGCGGAATAATAGCAATTGCAAATTTCCATTGACGAAAATATGTCTACCATTTGAAATAATCTTTTGTATTAATTAATAATAGTTTGTTAAAGTTCTTAAAGGTTTATTAACTTTTTAAACACATCGATACGTGATTTAATAAAAAAATACACAATCGCGAATTAAACAACGAACTGTCAAAAATATTGACAGATCGATTTGTTGTAAATCTTTTAATTCATTGAAAACAGCCGAATATAAGAAATATTACTTGAGTAACAATTTTCTTGAATACTACTAAAATTATAATACATAAATAAAGTCGTATACAAGGAACTATCCTTGGGTAAGAATCTTCTTGGATTCTTCCTAAAAGTTGTACTTTAATAAAGGTTTATATAAGGGATAGAATTCTTGAGTAAAATCATCTTGAATACTACCTTAAAAGTTATATGTGAATAAAATTTTATAAAAGGTATTATACTTGAGTAACATTTGCTTGAATATGCCCTAAATATTTATTATTGAATTAAGCTTTACTTAAGGAATTATATAAGAAACTTAGTGAATCTAGTCTTTTACAAGCTTTTTTTAGGTAAAGCTTGAATAATATGGTCTTACACAATGCTTTTTCAAGTTAAGTTGGAATAATTTAAAAAATTTAGGCGAAATTGTTACCTGGGATTGAACGAACGAAAAATACCCCAAAATTTACTCCAACAAACTTTGTGGTATAAGTCCAACTAACAGGTTAAGTACAAACCAATCACGGTGCAATAATAATCGGATAGTGTAACGAACCATAGTCGCATACACATATTATCTAACGAACTTTGTTTTATGACTAGAACGGACAATAATATCGCGAGTATGCTCTAAAATTAAAAACGGACCGATTTAACGAACGAAAGATATTCAAATATTGAATTTAACGTACTCTGTTTTATAACTTAAACGAACGTGTTCTATGTTTAATATAAAAATAAATGTTAATTCGGCCAGATTAACGAACCATAAATACTTATTATAACCAAAAATAGCAACAATAAATAATGTAGTTCTCAATTAAACGAACAATGTTGTATAATAACAAAGAACGAACGTTTTATGATCTATAAATTGTATTTTAATCAGCGCTAAGCCAAATGTCCCAAAAGGGGTTTTTAAAAAAATTTCATTTAATAATTAACGAACGAGACGAGGTTTAAATAAACTAACGCTTGCAAGATTTTTGAAAAAAAATAATAACATACGGGCGTTCGTCAAAATATTTTTTCTTGAAAAATATTAAAAATCGCGCCATTGAACGAACCATTGTGATACGACCTATAGCGGTGCAAAAACGCTGTTACAAAAGACGAACAATTTTTAACTGTGTACCAATACCGAAAACTAAAGAGCCTTCTTCGATTGGTAATTATCGTCCAATAAGCATTTCACCAGTTTTATCGAAAGTTTTTGAAGTACTGCTTAAGAATCAAATGGAAAGTTACATCGAGGATAATAATTTATTATATGATTTTCAATCAGGATTTCGTAAAAACTATAGAACTTCTACTGCGCTTTCTAAAATAGTATTTGACATTGGTAGTAAACTCAATGAATCTAAATTTTCTATATTAATCCTACTAGATTTTACGCATGCTTTTGATTCAATTGATCATGAGTGCCTGGTGCAAAAATTATGGCTTTACTTTGAATTTTCACCATTTGCTGTCCGATTCCTAGTTTCTTATTTGGCTGATCGACGTCAAAGTGTACGTATTGGAGATAACATTTCGTTTCCTCTTCCGCTATCTTCTGGTGTACCTCAGGGGTCAATCTTGGGGCCATTGTTATTTGCTTTGTATATTAATGATTTACCTAATCACATTAAATTTTGCTCACTTCATTTATATGCTGATGACGGTCAAATGTACCATTCTGCTCAACTTAAGCCTATTAATGGTGCATTTGATCAAATCAATGAAGATTTGGCCTCTGTTGCTAGGTGGTCTAGCTCAAATGGACTCTCACTTAATGCTATTAAAACACTGTGTATTTTTATATACAAGCGTCGCCTTGACATTGTGTTACCTCCATTGTTCTTAAACGGTATCCAACTTCAATTTACTGACACTGTGAAAAATCTTGGTGTAACTTTTAATAATACTCTCACATGGTCTGATCACATAAATCAAGTTTGTCGTAAAGTAAATTTTTCTCTACATTGCTTGCGTCAATTCCAACACTTTGTTCCTTTAAATATACGCTTGCTGTTTATCAAAGCTCTAATTGTACCACTCTTTACATATTGTGATGTTCTGTTTTACAATTCCGACTTTGATTCTAAAAGATCGCTGCAAGTCGCATTTAACAATTGTACACGTTATGTCCATAAACTTAAGCGGTATGATCATGTCTCGAATTATGCTACGCAAATTGCAAGTTCTTTTCTTATTTACAGTACCGTATGTGTTGCTTTTTATTTAAGATCTTGCATGTCCATCATCCGTCTTATTTATCTTCTTTGTTACAGTTTGGTTCTTCCTTGCGCACACGTAGACTTTAGTCTCTTAGCAGATACTCGTGTAAACAATTTTCAGACTCTATTTTCGTTCATGGTATTAACATCTACAATAATCTTCCTGAACATATAAAATGCTCAAATACTCTTGGCATATTTAAAAGAAACTGCTTTAGCCATTTTGTCAAATCAAGCCATTGAATTATTGAATAATCAAATTTTTTACTTCAATCATACATTTCTGTACATTTTTTTTTTTTTTTTCATTTTTTATCATTTTCAAACCACTATCCATCTTTATTATTAAGTACATACATTGTTGTTTGGTAGAATTTACTGAATATTTCAATTTATAAATACATAAGTATTATTATTGTTGTGAATATCAGCATTTTATGTCAGTATTAAGTAATTATTATGTCTCATTTCAATAATTGTATTGTCCTTTCCTTAATGTTAATTACTTGTTAATTACTTTTAAATGTATATCACTCGGTACAGACTTTGAGAAGGCTTGCCTGAACTGTATCGTTTTATAATGATAATAATAATAAATAAAATAAATAAATATGTAGTAATTATATGGAAGCTCTTTTATTCGAGCAAGAAAAAAGTTCATTCTTTTAAAAAATAAAAAAATTACGTCCATCAACACCTTTAAAAGCATGTTCTTATGTGTTGTTGTGACACACATCGTAATTCCTACAACCCAACACATTTTATTTTAAAAAATATTGCGCTGCTGATGCATAGGCTGTCTTCACCACAGCTCTGGAAACATAGTGTTCTGGATATATAATGAGCTAATATCCATAAAATACTTTAATTAAAAGCTAACCAATATTATGGACTTCGTAGTTCTAATAATAAAAATATTAAAGCAGGCAGTAGTATCCCAACAAACATAAATTCTGTTGTACGAGAAAAAGTAAAAAAAAATTTTATCGGAAGTGACAAACAGGAAGTTAGGATGCAGAACTGTTGTAAACCGTACTAAATGTGTATGTACCAAATTTCATCCCATTCGATTATCAGGTACAGAAGTTATTGAGCTTCCAAAATAACAGGTGCTTGGAGGACCCCTACCACTTTGTTCACTATCGCTAAAAAAACTAATCAGTTCCTTGCCATACATATTCGCATCTTTTTGCAAAGTGTAATCAAAATTACTTAACGAACGAATGTTGTATGCTTCCAACAAACTTTGAAACAATAAACAGGTGTTAGGGAGGACCCCACCACTTATCCCAATATTGTCCAAAAACTAATCAATTCTTTGTCATTAAAGACTTCATCTTTTCCAAAGTGGCATTAAAATTGATTAATGAATGAAATCTGTATGCTCCCAACTAGAGATGTTAAAATACCGTATTTTATTTTTTTGTATAATACAGCGTATTATACATTGTATTATACAAAATAAAATACCGTATATTCTGTACAAAATTGTAATATCCGTTATAGGATGTGAATGGTATAACAACAAAAAATGACTTCCATCATCATTTTGAATTACATCTAATTCATTTTTTCTAAATATCTGAATTTGGATATCTTATCGTTATTTTTATCTATATATATTCCTTAAATAAATGCTAAGAAGACCTATGTATTCATCTGACTCTAATTCATGTGGATGGTCTGATCAAAACTATCTTGATGCTTAGTTTCAATTTATTTCACCTTCATTACCTACATGCTGCTGTATTGAGATTGGATCCCTACCATTTCTCATGAATAAACTGTTAGAGATCTTAATCATGTTTAACATAATCGAGATAATTACTTTTGGTATTATTTTCTACACGTTCTACATGTTATCTGGGACTACTCAAAGTTATTAAATTCAAAATTTTGATGTGCTCCATTAAAAAATTCACTATAACGGTTGTTTCTCAGCAGCTATAATCGATTGTTGATGTTTGTATTCTGTTGATATTAGAACAATCTTAGTACAAATGAATTTAAAAATTACTTAGAAACGCACAGTAGCAAGACGTACAAAAAATTCATTTCCTCGATATTTCATTTATATCTTATAGATGTAATCGTAGACATATTTTCACAGCTATAAATTCTTTCAATAATCCACGCACCAATTTTAGTCAAATGGCTACTTGCTACTTCGCGCGCCATCAGAATAAAAAATAATTTTTTTAGTAAAATACCACGTATTTTACAACGTTTTGGACAATACGGTATTTTACGTATAATACCGCGTATTATACCATTGTATTAAACACTTTTACATCACTACTCCCAACAAACTTTAAAAACAAAGTGTGAAAAGTCAGCAGTTGTATGGTAGACCCCCCGCCACTTTGATGAATGTGTTTCAAAAGATGATAACTATCTTCTTACACTAATTGGAACCTTTTCCATAAGTTTTATCATAATCACTTCATTATTGTAGGCTGTAGTATGCATTTAGGTACTGAAAACACTGCCAACAATTTACAAAAAAAAATTTTACCGGAAGTGAAGAACCGGATGCAGAATTGTTGTGAACCGTACCAAATGCTCATGTACCAAGTTTCATCCAATTCGATTATCAGGTACAGATGTTATTGAGCTATTAAAAAAAACAGGTGTATGGGACACCCCCACTACTTTGTTCACTATCGCTCAAAAACTAATCAGTTCCTTGCCATACATATTCGCATCTTTTTTCAAAGTGTCATCAAAATTCGTTCACGAACGAATGCTGTGTGCTCCCAACAAACATTGAAAAGAGTGACACAGTAAACAGGAGGGGACAGTGTTCGGGAGGACCCCCACCATTTATTCCAATATTATCCAGAAACTAATCAGTTCTTTGTTACTTAAGTTTTCATCTTTTTTCAAAGTGTCATTAAAATAAATTAATGAATGAAATCTGTATGCTCCATACAAACTTAAAAAACAAAGTGTGAAAAGTCAGTTGTATGGTAGACCCCCCACCACTTTGGTCAATGTGTCCAAAAAGATGATAATTATCTTTTCACACTAATTGGAGCCCTTTTCATAAGTTTCATCATAATCACTTCATTATTGTAGGCTGTAGTGTGCATAAAGACACTGAAAAAACTTCAAAAAAGTACAAAAAAATTTGTTTACCGGAAGTGAAAAACCGGAAGTTGGGATGCAGAACTATTGTGAACCTACCGCATACTCATGTACCAAGTTTCATCCAATTCGCTTATCAGGTACAGATGTTATAGAGCATTCAAAAAAACAGGTGCTCCAGGGACCCCACACCATTTTGTTCACTATCGCTCAAAAACTAATCAGTTCCTTGTCATACATGTTTGCATCTTTTTCCAAAGTGTCATCAAAATTCATTCACGAATGAATGTTTTATGCTCCCAACAAACATAAAAACTTTGGGTAAAAACCACCTGTTGTATGGTGGACCCCCAAACCCTTTATCCAATGTGCTCCAAAAGCTAACAAAATCTTTCTCATGTTACTTGAAAGCTTTTACCAACGTTTCATGAAAATCGATCGGTAATTGTAGGCTACAGCAGGGATAAACACCTGAAAAAAAAACTTTTTAACTGGAAGTGACAAACCGGAAGTTGGTATGCAGAAATATTGGAAACAGTACTAAAACTTTATATACTAAGTTTCAATAATATCATAGTCCGGGATCAGAAGTTATTCAAAATTTAAACTTAGAGGTGTTCGGGAGACCCCCGCCATTTTGTCCAAATTTAAAATGAATCCAGATCTTCCATTTTCAAGTGAGCCTATATCATTTGCCAAAGTTTCATCAAGATCCTATGCAGAAAACTCACTATTGCAAACGTGTTGCCGGCTAAGGGCCACATTTTTAATTAGTTCGTTTATCATACTTGCTATCCATGTTTGATTATACATAAGCTATGCCTCTTTGTATAGTATTTGTGCGAATTCCATTTCGTAATTTTGAGCTTTTAATCGATGTTATCAACTATCTTTCATAGTTGGAGAAACATGCATTACATATACATAATTAAATTATTATCAACATTTAGGCAGAACCCCTTAAAATAATTATAATGGCCCTCCCTGGGGTTCCATTCAAAAAAAAAAATTTGCCTGTTACCTATGCGCAAGTGTACACAACAACTTCCCAAAGTTTCATGATGATCGGATGAATGGTTTATTAATGCATAAGGTACAAACATACATACTTTCAATTTTATATATATAGATAATAATTTGCCGTAAATTTATATTTTATCGTGATAAAAAATTAATATAATCTAGATCTATATCTATCGTAATAAATATTAATACAATAAAGATGGCTGGTGCATTAATTCAAGCGCACGGACGAGTGTTAGGAAGCTTAACCAAGATAAAAACTTTTAGTCTATATATAAACAACGACACCGCTATAACTCTAATAGAAGTTCGGTTGGAAAAATTAGAAGAGTTATGGGTTGAGTTTAAGGAGATTGAAGATAAGCTATCTTTGATGTATTCTGAAACTCCAACACTTAATATAGAATTCAAACAAGACGAATTTGAAGATAAATTTTTTGAAACGAAATCACTACTTGTTCAACGTTTGCGTGAAAAGACTAAAAAAGCTACTCAACCTAGTGCTCCTTCAGCAAACTCAACCGCCTTTCATGCACTGCTGGACCAACAGCGAATATTTTTAGAAGGTCTCGCTGACCGTACACAAATTCAAAATGATCGATCAGTACTAATGTCTACGGACAGTATTAGATTGCCTCGCGTGAATATTGAGCCCTTTACAGGAGAATACGATGCCTGGCCATCTTTTCAAGATTTATATCTGTCGTCAGTTCATAATGTTGCATCGATATCAAAGGCACATAAATTTCAAATTTTGAAAGGCTTATTAAGAGATAAACCGTTGCAAGTAATTAGAAATCTCTTAGTAACAGATGCTAATTATGATCAAGCGTGGGAGAAATTGGTAAGCAAATATAACAAGAAAAAGCCAATTTTGAAATCGTTAATTATGAAATTTATGGATCAAACAAGCGCGGTTCTGCACCAGCACTTAGGCGCATCACTGATGAGTCTGACGAGATTATTAGCGGAATACGTGCCTTAGGTATTGAAGCTGAATCTCGTGACCCTTGGCTAATTCAAATGTTATTAGCTAAGGTTGATGAAGAAACTCGTGAATTATGGTCTAGAGAAAGTCGTGACAAAGAATTTCCTACAATTTCAGACTTTCTAAAGTTTTGAACGAAAGATGTAATGAGAAAGAAAGCTCAAGCATGGAAAACAAAAGGAAGTTTATCAAAACAACTACTCCTGTAAAATCTTTGTATGTGACTATGGATACTGAAAGGTGTCTTTGTTGTAAGCGCATTCATCCGTTAAATCGCTGCTTAAATTTGAAGCAAATGTCAATTTCTAAGCGAAGAAGGATGGTAAATGAATACAATGTATGTTATAACTGTTTGAAAGTAGGTCATATGACATAACATTGCGAATCTGAACGCTCATGCCAAGTATGCAACCTTAAACACCACTCTTTGCTTCATTTGAATCATTCAACCACATCTACAAGTACGGTTGCTCAACCGTCATCAACACTGTCAAACACACAAGCTGTAAGTTCACAACCTTCAGGATCGCAAACTTATATAAGTCAACCAAACTCACAAGCCGATATTGTTGAGGAATCTAAAGTTTACAATGCCACCACTTCGCGATACGCGTTTTTACCTACAGCGGTCGTTTACGTTCAAGATAGCGCCGGAAATAAACACAATGCACGAGCTTTGTTGGACTCGGGTTCACAATCAACATTAGTCACCGAAAGCCTCGTTTAAAGGTTAAATCTTGATCGCTCATCAGTAAACGTGAAAATTACCGGTATAGCAGAAACAATGGCATCATCTGCAAAGAGACTAGTCAATATTTGTATATCCTCTAGATACACTGAAGAAGTTATCTTGAATGCCAGTGCCTTAATACTACCTAAGGTGGCATCTACTATTCCATCATTCACAATAGATGTTAAAGCAATTAATAACTTCAAGCGTCTTCAATTAGCTGATCCAACATTTTACATTGCTAGTAAGATTGATTTATTGATAGGAGCTGACATGTTTTTTAAAATGTTAAATCCGGAACAAATAGAAATTCAAGGTGACCTGATAATACAGTCAACCAAATTCGGATGGATTGTTACAGGGCAAATGCATAATGGTCAAGAGCTGCATGTATACACAACTAGAGTAACCGAAAATAATACGCACAAGTTGCTTGAAAATTTCTGGAAGTGAGAAGAATTTCCATCGATCTCAACACAAAGCGAAACACAACATGAATGTGAAGATCATTACCAAACGTATACTACAAGGAACGCCGCAGGACGGTACGTTGTTAGGCTACCATTCACGTCAGACGCCAAAGAATTCGGATCATCAAAGGGTGCAATAGCTCGTCTTTTAGCGATGGAACGCAAATTCAAAAACGACCAACAATTCGAAACAATGTATAAGAACTTTATGGAAGAATACATTCATTTAGGACACATGGAGGAGATAAAAGACAAACAAATCATCTGTAAAGATAGTGAATGTTTTTATCTTCCTCATCATGCTGTGATGAAATCCGAGAGTACAACAACCAAGTTGCGGGTTGTTTTTGACGGATCCTGCAAATCGTCATCGGGTATATCCCTCAACGAAAATTTATTAGTAGGTCCAACTATTCAAAGGGTGTTTTTAATTTTAAAGTTACAGATGAGTGAGGCCGACAGAAATTATCAGCGGATAGTCTGGAGAGCAAGTGCAACCGATCCAATTTCTCATTATTGTTTGAATACGGTAACCTATGGCACATCTAGTGCACCATTCTTGGCAGTTAGAACTTTGAATCAACTTGCAGTTGACTACAAGGATGTATTTCCAGAAGGCATAGCAATGGCGATCAATGACTTTTATATTGATGATCTTTTGTCAGGTAGAGATGATTTAGATGCTGCAACGTTAGCATATACTGAAATAACCCAATTGTTGGCGAAGGGAGGATTTATCTTACGTAAGTGGAAATCCAATTCAAATTCCTTCATGGATACCATTCCTATAATGAATAAAGAACTGTCAAATTTAACCCTCAGTGATAATACCGAAACTGTAAAAACATTAGGGTTGCAATGGAACCCTACCAAAGATAGTTTTTCTTATAAGGTAGAAGCAGAGCTTAAAGTGGTTTCATCAAAACGGCAGATGTTGTCAGAGATAGCAAAAATATTTGATCCTCTTGGTTGGATATCACCTGTCACAATTATCTTCAAAATCAATCTTCAAAAGCTCTGTCTTACAAAATTAAATTGGGATGATCCGCTTCCTGCAGAAATTAATAAGGAATGGACGAAAATACAGCATTATATCTCAGACTTAAGATGCATAGAAGTGCCCCGGTATCTGAATACATCCAACACAGTTACTGATCTAGAAATCCATGGATTTTCAGACGCATCAGAATCAGCTTACGGGGCAGTTGTATACTTACGCGTAACAGATGCAGATAGTACAGTCCATATTAGCTTGCTCATAGCTAAAACAAGGGTTGCGCCGCTACAACAGATATCTGTGCCACGGCTAGAACTTTGTGGAGCGTTATTATTAACAAAGCTAATTCGATTTACGATCAAGGCACTAGAATTAACGAAATACACAATATGTGCTTGGACTGATTCAAGAATCGTGCTTGCATGGCTATCCGATGTTCCTAGACGCTGGAAATGCTTTGTTGGCAATCGAACATCCGAAATCCTCCAAATACTTCCGCGAGATAAATGGAACTATGTTAGTTCTAAAGAAAACCCAGCCGATTTGGTATCAAGAGGAGTTACACCAAGACATTTACTGGATTCGACCGTTTGGTGGTATAACGTTTGTAATCCACTTCAAAATTATGCGTAAGTTCCATTTAAAAGTTGCACTAAATAATTTATCTTTTAGTGAGGAGAATTTATATTCAGTCCAAGAGTCCGTTAGTCAGAACCGTCCAATTTTTATATAACAACACTTTGCTCAAATCAAATGGCTGTTATACTCCAATTGTTAGAAGTCACTTATGCTAGGCAAAATGGACTTCGTCAGACTTATATTTATGAATAAAAACACTTGTTTATAGTTAGACAAATATATAAATCTGAATTTTATTATCGATAATTTCTTCTATTTATACAAAATCGATATTACTAAAAATTACACATTTAGCAAAAATATTCTTAAAATTAATTGTTTCATAATGTTAAAAATGTGTCACATAATTTTTATATTTTCTTTGTAATTTTAATTGACCGACATATTCAGTTTTAGTTTAAATTTATTACATCATAAAAATAAATGAAAATTATATTCTTTACTTATGCTCAGTAATCATATTTCATTTAATAGTTTTTATGAAATATGAGTTTCGAAAACTTTCTTTCGGTTTAAAATAAATTATGTTTATTTTCACATATGTTTTTTGTTATCGTGTGAAAATGATTTTGCGGTTTGTTTACCTTAGAATATAATGGAAATTTGTTGTTTATTTTATGTGCGGTCATTGTAAGATTTTGTAGGAGTTAAGGGATGATGTGTAGATACATTACACCCTTATTCCTTAAAAAAAAATTTTTTGCTTTTAATAGAAAAAAAAGTAAAAAATTTTGTTGATTTACTTTAATATTTTTAATTTAATATATCTTAAATCGACTCTAATTTTCATTGTTTATAATAAATGTCGATTATTATTATTTTCAATCCTCAATGGGTTTATATTTCTTTAATCTATTTTTGTGTATTTTCTTAATTATATTGCCCTTTCTTATCTCTACATTTGTTTCCTTAATATCTATGACCTCATAGGGTCCTGAATAGGGTGCATCGAGTTTCTTTCGATCACCAGCTTTTAACCAGACTAATTCTCCAATTTTCAACTCTATGGGATTTGCGTTTAGATCGTAAGATTCTTTACGTTTGATCTTTGCTAGGTGTAGGAGTTCATTTGCTTTAGCGTGTGCTTGCTGTAAGCGATATCTTAATTCTTGAACATAGTCATCAAGATTGTATACTGGTGCACTAGTTGTAAATTTTTCGTCAGTTGGTAATGTAGCTAATCTACCGAAAATTAGCTCAAAAGGAGAATGGTTTGTATCCGTATGAGGAGTTATATTGTAACAAAATACAAAGTAGGGGATCCATTCTTCCCAGTTATAGTCGTTTGTGAATGCAAGTAAGTATTCGTTCAAAACTCTATGATTCCTTTCAATGGAACCAAGGGTTTCGTGGTGATAAGGTGTTGAAGTTACGTGCGAGATTGAAAAGAATGAACATACGTGTTTCATAATCTCATTCACAAATTCAGTGCCCATGTCTGTTTTTAAAATTTTGAAATTTCCATATTTCAGAATGAACTTCTCTACTAAGGCTTTCGCTATTGTTCTCGCTTCTTTATTCTCTAAGGGGATAGCTTCTACAAATTTAGTTAATTCACACTGAATGGTTAGTATGTACCTGTTCGTGTTTGTTAGCCTTAATGGACCTACTGTGTCCATTGAAATGATCTCAAAACTAGTCTTTGGAGTCTCAGTTAAGGTTAATTTTTCTTTTACATGTCTAATTTGCTTATTCTTAGTACATAATTCGCATCTACTTATATAATTTTTAACCAGTTTATTTAAATTTTTGAAAATATAACGTTGCTTTATTTTAGCTATTGTTCTTCTAATACCAGCATGACCACCATAATGTTTGGTGTCATGGAATTCTTTTATTATTTCGAGCATTTTATCTTTGTTTTCAATTCTTAACGGCGCGTCATATATTATAATTTTTAACTTCGTTTGCTTATTTATCTTATTTAAATCCGACTGCAGTTCGGTAAATTTTCTTTTAAATTCATTCATATCGATATGAGTAAATATTACATCATTACTCTTGAGCGCTAATTTTTCTATATTCTCTGCATGCATGCTAAATATCAGCTTCTCCAACATAAAATCTAAATTCATACGTGGATTATCACTGTATTGTACTAAAACTTCTTTATCATTAATTGATATATAATTATTTTTATCTTTGTGCGCTAATTTATATTTTGATTTACATCCCAGTTTCTCCTTCATAGAACCTAAGTTCTTAAGTGGATTATCGCTGTATGTCTTAAATTCATCATTATTATTATCATTCTGCAAACTTTCATATATAATAAATTTTAAATTCTTTAGATTCCTCACTTCAGATATCGAGGTGCAGTTCCATGCATAAAGTTGGCCACCCTTATCCATCTCTGCGTTGTTATTTATCTCGACGTCTTTTGTTTCCTCTTTCTTCTTCATTGCTCTCGTGACGATATTTACCGTTGTAGGTATCATGGCTTTTAATGTTTCAGAATCAATTTTTATCCTCGATAATGCATCAGCATTAGTGTTGCTTTTTCCTTGTTTATATATAATTTCGAAATCATAGTCTGACAGATCTAACCTTATTCTAGTTAATTTCGATGAAGGATTCTTGTGTGTAAACAGACTGATCAAAGGTCTGTGATCCGTGACTACTTTAAATTTTCTAGCGTAAACATATGGTCTGAAAAAATTGATTGCCCAATGTATAGCAAGCAATTCTTTCTCAATGACCGGTTTATTAATCTCATGTTTGTTCAGTGATCTACTTGCGTATGAAATAGGTAGATCCTTTCCAATCTCACCCTGTGAGAGTACTGCTCCTAGAGCGTAATTCGAAGCGTCGGTTGTTATTACGAATGTTTCATTAAAATCTGGATATTTTAATATAGGTGGGTTGATCAATTTTTCTTTCAGCATTTTGAATGCTTTATTGCATTCATCTGTCCAATCGAATGTTGCATTTTTCTTCGTTAGGTTATTCAGTGGTTTGGCTATTTCCGCGAAGTTAGGAATGAATCTTCTGTAGTAATTACAGAATGCTGTAAATCTCTTTGTTTCATCTGCACTAATCGGTGTTGGATAATTTTTAATGACTTCATACTTCTTTGGGTCCGTTTTTATTCCCTCGTTAGTTATAAGATGTCCCAAATATGTTACTTCAGTTTTAAGGAAATTACATTTCTTTGCGTTTAATTTTAGATTATATTCCCTTAATCTTTCGAATGTTTTGATTAAGTTCATGTTGTGATGTTTCAAACTACATCCAAATATAATAATGTCATCAACATATAAGAACGCCTCAGCCTCTAGACCTGCTAGTGCAATCGTTAGCATACGTTGAAAACTGTTCGTTGAAATTTTTAAACCAAATGGTAATCGTTTAAATTGGAATTGACCTTTATTTGTCGAAAATGATGTTAAGTGTCGTGATTCTTTCTCAAGTTCTATTTGATGGAATGAACTCGTTAAATCTAGCGTCGAAAAATATTTAGCTCTGCCCAGATTGTCAAGGATGTCATCCAATCTTGTTAGCGGGAACTTATCATCCATGATCTTCTTATTTAGTTGTCTAAAGTCGACCACTAACCTGTAGCTTGCTTGATCGTTTGCACTCTTCTTCGGCACTATTAGTAAAGGTGAATTGTAGTTGCTACGTGATACCTCTATCACGTCTTCTCTAATAAGCTTGTTTACTTGCTTATCAATTTCTTCTAAATGCGCTTGCGGTAGCCTATAATTCTTAATATATACTGGACTATTGTCCACCACTGGAATTTTTTGTTTATAGAAGTTGTTTGTTGATAACTTTTCATCCGAAACGTAAAAAATGTCAGCGTATTGCTTACAAATTTCTAAAATTGATTGTTTTGCTTCGTTATCCAATTCTTCTAAATTTAACTCGTCTGAAATCTTTTCAAATCTTTGCTCTAATGTCATACTGCTCTTGATTTTATCCATTCGTAATACATGATAGTTTGTAATTGGTACTATCTTTGCGGCTATATCTTTTATTATGACGTCATGTTCTTTTGTGTTTAAAATTTTGACGTTTGCAGTGCCTTTCGCTGGTACTATGACATTCGCTATAAATACTCCTTCTTGTATTTCCTGATTGAGTATAACGCTGTCCTCTTTTAAATCTATATTGACTGCTTTAATAACTTCACACCTTGCTGGTACGATAAATCCGCTCTCATCTGGTAGTCGTGTATTCATTGGTAATACGACTTCTGCTTCATTAATATATATTGAGATTGTATATGTTTCATAATCAATTTTGCAACAATTTCTATGCAGAAAATCTCTGCCTAATATGCCATCCGTCACTATTGGAAATTCTTCGTTAATTAAGTGGAATTCCTGCTCCACATTATTATTATTAATATTCAAAATCGCATTCACTGTTCCTAGTGAATAAGTTTCATTGCTAGTAACGCCCGTAATCTTACATCTTTCATCATTAATATTTATATGCTCTGTTACTTTATTTACTTTGAGCAGAGAAATATCTGCTCCGGTATCAATTAAAAAATTTTTATATCCTTGCGTTATATTCGTGCGAATTTTTATGTAATTAGAATTTGTACTAAGATTTAGCTTAAATATTTTCATTGGGATTTTACAATCATGGAGTCGTCCGTTAACTGGACTTCGGAGACTCCTTCCCAGTTTTCCGCCTGAGTTATATTAACTCTATTACTATTTCTTCTAACATTATTATTATTATTATTATTATTATTAAATTGGTTATAGTTTCCATTCTGTTGGAAATTATTTTTATTAAAATTATTAAAATTTCTATGATTATTTTGAGCAATATTTCTATTTCTATACCCATTTTTATTAAAATTATTATTATTAAAATATTTATTTTGATTATTATAATTATTAAAATTTCTATTATTTTGGTTTTTGTAACCATTAAAATTTTTGTTGTTTTGATAGTTCGTATTTCCTGACCTAAAATTTCTACCCATCTGATTTCTGAAATCATCCCTAAAACGTCGCGAATTGAAATGTAGCATGTGCGCGGTTTTAGTTTGCTCTTCTACTTCTGAAGCGTATTGGATCGTTTCCTGTAATGAGCCTAACCTTGCAGCATATACCGTATTCTTTAGCGGTTCATTTAACCCGATTTTATAAGCATTGAGACCCGCTTGCTCATTTAATTTGGTTATAATATCGGTGTGTGCTTCACCCTGCTCTGATACCTGCAGTGAATTCAGTTCCGTAATTAATTGCTCTATTTTATGTCCAAAACTTTCGGCTGACTGATTACCTTGCCTTGATTGAGCTATCTGAGTTTGCAAATTCAGAGATGTGGATCGTTTCTTGAAAGTTTTATTGAATAGATCTTTTAGTTCTTGGATTGTCTTCGGTGTTTTAGCAGCTATAAGTTTGGTCTTGGCATTTGCTGTCAACCTAGTATCTAAGATGAATTTTATCAATTTTTCTTTTTCCTGATTATTATTTAGTGTGTCACTAAAGTGTTGTATCAGGTTCAGAAATATTGGCAATTCATTAGATTTGCCATCGAAAATTGGCACAATTTTCAGTGTTTTTTCTATATCGAAAGACATGTTGTCCAAGTTATCACTCTGTAGAGAAATTTCTAAAAGATTTTCAGAATAGCCTTTTAGTTTTTCTTTGAGTTCTTCGTAAACTTCCGTGAATCTACTCTTCAATTTATTGGTTATCTCATCATCTGTATCTAAATTTAGCTTTGTGAATAGGGTTCTAAACTCTGTCCTTAAATTTTTTAATTGAGTAGAACAGTTTAATATGTGTTCATGCGAAAATTCCCTGTTTGGATTCTTTTTTAGATTCGTGAGTGTTCTTTGCAACTCTTTTATTATTTCGTTACCCCTTTTTATTAATTCCATATATCAAAGTGAACTATCAAAACAAATTATAAAGGTGAACTATCAAAACCACATTATCAAAATATTTCATATCAGAAGAAAATTTAAAACAACGTAAAATTTATTTTTAAAATATATATTTTTTTTTTTTTTATTAATAGAAATTTTTTTTTGTTTATTTAAACTGTATTCCTTATGATCTCTGTTCTAACATTTTTCTTAATACTAGTTTTTATCTTATAGAGTAAAAATAGTATGGCTAATACAACGATTATTACGATTACTATAATTTCGTATTTATTTATTTCGCTAACGCCCGATTGAATGTTGGTTGCGGAACCAGCTCCATTAGATATAAAGACCTCCTCAGTACGGTCTGGTTTTCTCGCGGAATTTCCCATTTAATAATTGTTGTTAGCTATATTATTTTTATTTAATTAAAAAAATTTTTAGAGATTAAATCGTAACGTTAAATATTTAAAATTGTAATTTAGTTTAATTTAAATGAAAATAAAAAAATTTTTTAGGAACATAAAGTATTTAAAATTATTCTTAACTAGTGTTTGAAATTAATATTTAATGTAAAATTTTATTTTAGTTTAATTTTGCTGACTTCTTAATTTCCTTCTTTTTCTTTATTATTTTATTTTTCTCTATCTTCAGTTCAGCGGCTTTCTTTAAAAATATAATTTTTTGCTCTTCACTCGAAATCACTATCAATCGATGCAAACTGGCAATTTCTTCGTTTAATTTCGCCAGCTGACCTCCTCGTTTTGGCTTGTTGGAAATAAAGCTTGTTTTTTGTTTTTCAATTACAACAGGTTACCTCAGTTTATACTCTTCAATTGAAATCGGTTGCCTCTTGATGAGCTTAAAAAGTTCCTTCTCGTTCGATTTGGCATAGGTCGCCATATAACGTTTGTAATCCACTTCAAAATTATGCGTAAGTTCCATTTAAAAGTTGCACTAAATAATTTATCTTTTAGTGAGGAGAATTTATATTCAGTCCAAGAGTCCGTTAGTCAGAACCGTCCAATTTTTATATAACAACACTTTGCTCAAATCAAATGGCTGTTATACTCCAATTGTTAGAAGTCACTTATGCTAGGCAAAATGGACTTCGTCAGACTTATATATATGAATAAAAACACTTGTTTATAGTTAGACAAATATATAAATCTGAATTTTATTATCGATAATTTCTTCTATTTATACAAAATCGATATTACTAAAAATTACACATTTAGCAAAAATATTCTTAAAATTAATTGTTTCATAATGTTAAAAATGTGTCACATAATTTTTATATTTTCTTTGTAATTTTAATTGACCGACATATTCAGTTTTAGTTTAAATTTATTACATCATAAAAATAAATGAAAATTATATTCTTTACTTATGCTCAGTAATCATATTTCATTTAATAGTTTTTATGAAATATGAGTTTCGAAAACTTTCTTTCGGTTTAAAATAAATTATGTTTATTTTCACATATGTTTTTTGTTATCGTGTGAAAATGATTTTGCGGTTTGTTTACCTTAGAATATAATGGAAATTTGTTGTTTATTTTATGTGCGGTCATTGTAAGATTTTGTAGGAGTTAAGGGATGATGTGTAGATACATTACAGTGGAATGGTCCCCATTGGTTGAAGGAACCTCACACCAATTGGCCAGTAGAACCACATATTGTATCAACTCAGCTTGAAATCAGAAGCGAACCACTTTTAGCTCATCTACAAATTAACACAGATCAACATATTTCATTACTCGATGACTTATTCCACAAGAGTTCATCATATACTAAAATAAAAGGTATTTTAGCACGTATATTACACTGGATCAAGCACTTTCGTAACTTATCTATGGTAGACATGTCAAGAAAGGCTGAAGAAATATACATCAAGTGGGAACAAAGACAATCATTTATACAAGAAATAAATTTATTAAATCGACAACAAAGGGTCGACGGTAAATCCAAATTGATTTCTTTATCTCCATTTTTGGATGAAAGAGGGATCCTTAGAGTGGGAGGTAGACTTGCAAATATGGATGCACTGTTCAATGTCAAACATCCAATCATACTACCTAAATCACACATTCTAAGTGAGTTAATTATACGAGAAATGCATATAAGGCACCTACATCCTGGCCCAACTCTGTTAACGAGCCTTCTAAGACAAAAATATTGGATAATCAACTGCAAACAAATTGTACTGAAACAACAAAGCAGCTTATGGGCAGTTTACCGACAGCACGAATCACACCCAGTCGCCCGTTTCTGCACACAGGTGTCGATTACGCCGGACCGATATTTCTTAAGTCCAAAATTGGAAAAAGACGAGCTCCTGTAATAAAAGGCTATATATGTTTGTTTATATGCTTCGCTACCAAAGCGACCCACATCGAATTAGTTAGTGACATGACGTCCGAATCCTTCATTGCATCTCTTCGAAGGTTTATTTCGAGACGAGGTGTACCAATCGACATTACGTCAGATAATGACACAAATTTTGTTGGTGCCAAAAGAGAATTGCACCAATTATATGAACTATATAAATGTCAAAATCATATTAATAATATAAAAAATTTTCTTTCTCAGAACGAAATTACTTTTTATTTCAATCCAGCCAGCAGTCCACATTTTGGGGGCATTTGAGAATCGGGTGTGAGATCCATCAAGCATCATCTTCATCGAGTACTTAGCAATGCTGTGCTGTCGTTCGAAAAAATGGCCACTCTTTTGGCCCAAATCGAATCAATTCTAAATTCAAGAACGTTGTGCCCTTTATCAGCAGACTCAGATGACTACTCAGCATTAACACCAGGCCACTTTCTTATTGGTTAAGCACTCACAACAATTCCTGAACCAAACCTTTTGGAAATTCCAGGTAACTTGCACCCAGGAAAGGATGGACACACCCGAGTTGTCACCGTAAGGATATCGGCTGGGGAATTGAAGCGTCCAGTGGTCAAAGTTTGTAAATTACCAATAGAAGTTGATTTATTAATTAAGAACTAAATTTCTTAATTGCCGGGGAGAATGTACAGACACGGTGAGTCCTATAAACACGAAACTATCTATGTAATATTCATCAGTCAACACTGTCCGTGCTGTAAATGTTATTTCTATCAGGCAACCCAACGAAATGGATATCAACGAGTTTTTGCTGCTTTTCCTTCTTCTTTTTACAACCTTAAACCGGTCAACATATATTTATAATTTGTAAAATAAAATATCAATTTATGGAATTAATATTGTATAAAGTCAATCAATTAAAATTATAACGTTTTTCAATTTCTCTGTGAATAAATTAAATAGTTTACTATAGAATTCATTTTTAAATTCACAATAAAATAATAAATTTGATTGGTCATCTTTGTATTAAAGTTTCAACAAATAAATTAAAAATAAAATCACAACTCTAGTTAGCCATTTTGTTGTATTAAATTTGTTCTATTAAAACAATTAACCTCTTGAATTTGTGTTAAACAATAAACAAAGAATTCATTGTCAAATTGAAATAAGTTATTTGTGCAAGTGCTATTCAAATCACCGTTCACATGGAATGCCCGATATATATAAAAATGTTCATTCTAATAGAATGAAGAGTTAAATTCATGATTAGTGTGGGTAGCCAAAATTACTCGAACTTTTCATGTAACGGGGATGCAATTTCAGTGTTTATTCGTTTTCTTAAATCGTTAAGTTAGGTGCTTTTCTATCTTTTGTTTTGCAAAATTTTTGTCATTTTTAAATCAATAGCCCCTAAAGCGCTGAAGCTATATTCCGCTCTATATAATTAGTGCCACCACTGATTCTTTGTTGCCATTTAGTGTAACGGTACAATCTTGATCATTAAAAAGAACAATTTAAACAACAAATTAAAGTAATTGAAAATGCATTGTAATGAAGTGCTTCTCAATTGGCGAACCAATGAAGCGGCATAGCAGGCTGCGTACCTTTAGATTAATAACGCCGAATCGACTAAAGCTCAGTCATCGTGGATTTAATAGATTAATACCTGCTGCTTCAACACAAAGACAGAAATGTACGCGAATTACGTGAATATACAAAAATGGATAAAATACGAATGAGAAAATGAGACTCTGGCGACCCCTTTTTCGAAAGAACCACGATCAGTACGTTCAACCCCCACATTCACTCCCATACGCCCCCCACACTCTCATGCTGCATGCACGCTCGCATCCTCCCACACACTCACACTTTCTTACAACCATCCAAGTCCACATACACACTCATATGGCGAAGCAAGACATGTAAGTTCAAAGAAATGTAATAATTAAGCAACTGGTAGTAATTAAAATAAGTTGTATTACTGCCATTTGATCATTCGGATCCAGTTCACAAAATAATGCCAGTACTTGAAGCCCGACAATCAAATCGTATAGTACGTGGACGCTATAGTTAATAGCCTATATAAATGCATATCGACAAAATCCGTTCATGATCTCCAGTGAACAGTAGTTGGTGTTCTGAATGATACATAGAAGTTCCAGGCCAATTATTTCACAGCAGATCAGCAGTGATATAGAACGTTGGTTTCAATTGCAACGGCTTGAACGACTTCCCTATAAGACAGTTACAGATGGCACAGAGCCCATTAGGACCTAAGCAACAATTCCACAATCAAATATTACATAAGACCCAAAAATATTTTAAGTATATCGTTTTTAATTGTTAATTTACATATATATTGTCTCGCATGTATTCCCCACATGATTTCACACGCTCTACGTTAGAAAAGTAAAAAGAATAATCAAAGTCCACTCACCCCATGGTAATATCCAACAGGCCTCAAAGTCCTCACGTTTAGCCCTCCATCAGCGGTGAATATTCCAACAGGTAAAGAATTATCAGATGAATAGTTGAATGACATTAATAGACCTGTTGCGCTGCAATTAAGGCAATTGCTGATAAAATGGTATATATAAGTTGTCAATGTTGTGCCGTAATAACTCAGACAATTACTGACAGAATTGTATAATTAAGTTGCAAATGTTGCGCCGTAATAACTCAGGCAATTACTGATAGAATTGTATAATTAAGTTGTAATTGGTGTGCCATAATAACTCAGGCAATAGCTGTTGAGTTATATGAATAGTGAATAAATGTTGCGCAGCAATAACTATGGCGAATGTTAATAAAACTGATAAATATTAATAAATGTTGCACGGCTATAACTAGGCGATTACTGATAAATGTTGTCTAAATGTTGCGCCGCAATAACTAAGTGATTGCTGTTTGGTTGAATAATAAGAATAAAAGTTGGTTATGTGGTTCATTCAATTAATTCAGCTGTTCTGTCACTATATAACGAGGTGGTTGAGGACTCGTATATCGATTCCCGTGTTGTTGTATGAAGGTGATAACACATGGTTGAGATGAGACCGTATCGGCCTTCAAATTGTTGTATAACTTGTAATAATATCAGCTTAGATTTATTCCGTTATTGGTGGCTAAGCAGAGGCAATACTTTGTATATTATGACGCAGGTAGGACTTGCTGAGGAAAACGTTGTTGAAACTCATAGACGTATCGACATGTTGCGGAATTCAAATCCACTGATGAGTAAAACTAAAGTTAACGCGTTGACTAGGGCTGACCCAATACATCGTTGACGACTCAGTAACGTCATTAAAAAAAAACATGTAAATATTATAAAACATCAGCACGCCTTCGCTGCCTCAAGGCTGGTATGATAACAGTTTGATACTGAACGTTATCCCGATATACTGATAGTAACAACCCACACCAGTAAAATCAATAAGTTTTAAACAATTGCAATTTATTTGAAGCTGGTCTGTTTATTTAATGCTATAGTTTCACTTATATTACGTTACAGTAAATAACTTAATTGAACGGATATGATGTGAAATCAAAACGAATGTACTCCACGCTCTCGATTAAATAATCCGTTACCCTAATTGATTAATTACAGATAAATGTTAGATATCAATCCAGATGACCAGAAAGAAAACATTCGACCTTCTCGCACTTCTTGATCAATTTCAATTCTCACCTTCAAGTTTAATAATTAACACGTATAAATTATTTTATATCAACGAACACGAATAAATTATATGTATATGACACTAAGACTAATGTTACTGATTTTGTAAAATTTTGCTATATAACGGACATTGCACACTAAAATATATAACCAATAATTAGTAAATTACTTATCTTAATTTTTCTGATTCCTGGCGATCATTTTGTTTTGTTCCTGGTTTTATTTGGATCCACATTAAATTTAGTTATATTGCCTTGGTTCATGTAAAATTTGCTAAACCACAGTACAAACATATATATTCTTTTTGTTTATTCTAATTTATCTTAAATTTCACTAGCTTTGACAACACAATACAGACATTTTTTTAAATTCTTTTTTTCTTTAATTAGAATATTAAACACATAAATTATTCTTTTTTTATAATCAAGACGAAAAGAAATTCTTCCATCTTTTCTTCTTTCAATCAATTTTTCTTTCGGAAAAATACAGAATGTAATTTTCCATGCACAAATCCAGTTTGACAAATCAATATCCGCGCGACTCAGTCACAATAGCAAAGTTAAAAATCTAAGAGAGAGAAAACGAGATATTTTCATCTCTTATATAGGAATTTAATATCGAAAATTGAGCTACAAAGCCTTTCGAAAGCAAAACTTACAGAACAATGTTAGTACATTTTCCGTTTTAAAACCAATACTGGTTGTTATTTTGTAATACATAAAATTGTAAGATAATATCACGAAATAAGTTATTTACAACGCATTTGGAAGAGATATTAATATATTGCGATATTAGAAAGGATTAAACGTATGTTCAACCGATTTTACGATGATTACGTAGTATGAAATAATAGCTTACAACCGTGGTACAGTAAAATCTAGATTTATAACGAAAAGAGAAATTGATAAAAATACCTATATAAGAAATATAATACGTTTTGAAGACAATTGCAAATTAAGACGATTGGACAAATAAGCACAGCATATTTGAGGTTTGAAAATATTTAGAGCAATTACGGTTAAATGTCCGGAGAATTCAAATTCATGTAGTATGGTGAAGCAACGCTGGTGGAAACGCAGTGTGAACCAATAATAGGGGATTGTAAAATAAAATATTATTGTTAATTGTGTTATGCTAAGAAGGAATATGTGTAACGGAAACTATACGAAAATATGACTATAGATTACGGATGAACGAGAAATTGTTGTGAACTACGCGTGATATGTAAAATTCTGAGATGTAAGGAAACGGAAACTACATGAATCTGGGACTGTACTACACTACTTCACCATATGCCAGGCTAAACATAACAGCATTACAAAACTCCCAAACACTTGTTTTTCAAAATTGCCTTAGTCTGTACTAAAACATAGTCTCTTGTTAAAAGCCGTGACCGTGATTAATGTACAGTAAATACCTCAAAAAAGGAAAGATTTTTTTTTCTTAAAACAAATGAGAAAATTTTCCCCTATTCTCTATTAAAAGTATTCCCAAAATATTTAAACCCTTATATAAGAACTGCTCTAACTAGAACAAAAATGTTAAACTTCTTAAAGAAATCTACCACCTTACTATTCATCCTTTAACAATCTTACTACACATAAGTTAAAAAATGTTAAAAATTTTGTATCTTCAGGAAGTTTCGATTTCTTTAAAAGAACACAATTCTTCAATTCCAACCCGATAATACATAATTCCTAATACTGAAAAGGGGTTTCCTTAATTTTGTTGTATGATTTGTTTATGTTCAAAAGAATTTTTATTTCTTAAGGGAAAGGACAAACATTTTTTTTTGATTTTGTATCCTTACAAAACTTTCTTTGTTTCTTAATAAATTAATTTGAATTAAAACAAATTTCTTTATGTTATGTTATTTATTCTTGCTTTTTTTTTTAAATAATCATAAAATAATTTTTACTAACCGAAGAATCTGAAATTTATATTATACAAAACAAATTGAATGTTGACCCACCCTGAAGCTAATAAAATTTCTGGTTTGAGCTAACATGATAAATTGTTTAAAAGGAAAGAAAGTAAATTAAGTTTATTTTGCCCATTTAGTTATATGAATTTTTTCTCCATTTGTACGAATACAATGGATTTGTTTGTATATCATTGATTTACAAAAATCTCCATCATTCTCGGTTCAGTAATTTTCCTCAGAAAACATTTCTACTTAAATATAATTTTTTTTTTAACACTAAGTGATGATAATTAAAACAAAAGATAAATTATATTATTTTAGCTTTCAGTCCCTTATTATCATCAACATTCATGAATATTGAACGTTGATGAATAGTGATAAATTAATTATATAATCTCATGAAAATATTTCATACGCAAAGGATCAAAATTCTAATCAACGCTTAGTTTTACTTACAAAACCTTTTTATAATACAATAAACTTTTAACCTTTTCCTGTTTTTCTTTTCATTTAATATTAATTTTTTCCTATTAGTTATTCAAAGACTATCATAGCATATCTTAATAATAACCAACATAATACTCAAGCATAAATTTACCCCAACATCATTAGCTATATCTATATTTATAAATAATTTTTCCATATATTACTTTACCTAGTTTGTGGTTTTTGTTGTAAAATTTTCTCTAAAGAGATAATAAAATACCTTACAACTCATGATTTTGTATAGGTATACATACACAGTAACAGTTCGTTATTACTAATAGGTAGAGGAATTGGTTGGATTATATTTCAACAGGTTATGAATTTATTAATAATACTAATTGGAAATCAATTAACTGGAAACTTAAATTGAGATGTTTAGGGCAGACAAATTTATGAGTAATTGATGATTGATCAAATTTCATTCAAATAATAATGCAGGAGCTAAAAAAATGGTGTTCAGAAACCACCCAGGAAGCTGTTTAAATTTGCTAAAACAAATCTACTTCTTTTGTTACAGCTTCAGATCATGTAGATCAAGAGACCTGTAGACTGACAGATCGACGGACCGAGAGACCAACAGACTGACACACCGATGGACCGAGAGACCAACAAACAGGCCGGCAGACTGATGTACCGATAAACCGACAGACCAGCAGGCTGCTAAGTCAACACACCGACAAACTGGTGGATCGACAGACCGACAGACCAACAGGCCGACAGTCTGACAGACTGATAGATAAACAGACCAACAGACCGACAGACCGACACACTAAAAGACCGACAGACAGACACACCGACGGAACGACAGACCGATAGACCGATAGACCTACAGGCCGACAGAATGACAGACCGTCAGACCGACAGACCGACAGACAGACAGACCGACAGACCGACAGACCGACAGACCGACAGACCGACAGACCGACAGACCGACAGACCGACAGACCGACAGACCGACAGACCGACAGACCGACAGACCGACAGACCGACAGACCGACAGACCGACAGACCGACAGACCGACAGACCGACAGACCGACAGACCGACAGACCGACAGACCGACAGACCGACAGACCGACAGACCAACAGACCGACAGACCGACAGACCGACAGACCGACAGACCGACAGACCGCCAGACCGACAGATCGACAGACCGACAGACCGACAGACCGACAGACCGACAGACCGACAGACCGACAGACCGACAGACCGACAGACCGACAGACCGACAGACCGACAGACCGACAGACCGACAGACCGACAGATCGACAGACCGACAGACCGACAGACCGACAGACCGACAGACCAACAGACCGACAGACCGACAGACCGACAGTCTGACAGACCGACAGCTCGGCAGACCAACAGACCGACAGACCGACAGCTCGGCAGACCAACAGACCGACAGAATGACAAACTGACAGACCGACAGCCCGACGAACTGATAAATCGACAGACCGGTAGACTGCTAAATCAACATACCGACAGACCCAGAGCGACAAACCGACAAACTGATGGTTCGACTGACTGACAGACCAACAGGTCGACAGACCGACAGACTGATAGATCAACAGACCTATAGAACGACAAACCGCCACACCGAAATACCGACAGAGAGACCGACAGACAAACCGACAGACCGACAGATTAACAGACCGACAGACCGACAGACTGACAGACAGACAGACAGACAGACCGACTGACTGATATACCAAAAGACCGACACCCCAACAGTCCGACAGACCAACAGACCAACAGATCGACAGAATGACAGACTGACAGGCCGACAGACAAACGAACTGATAAATCGAAATACCAGCACACTACTAAATCAACGTTTCGAAAGACCGTCAGATCAGTAGACAGACAAATCGACAAACTGATATATCGATAGACCAACAGACCAACAGGCCGACAGACTGATAGATCAACAGAGATACAGACCGACAAACCGACACACGGACTGACTGACAGACCCACAGATCGATAGATCAACAGACAAGACCAACGACGTCAACAGACCGACAAACTGTTAGACTGACAGACTGACAGGCTGAAAAACCGACAGAAAGACAGGACGATACAACGACAGACCAATAGCCCGATAACCCGACCAATAGCCGATTAACTGACCAACAAACCAATAAAAATTAAGATCGACATGCACTTGACAGTCTTAACTTTCGATGTATGCAATGATATTCAGACGTCACACTTATGAACATTATTTCCCAAAAATGTCAACAGCATTGGTTTACGTGACACTAAACATGAAGTGGACGTCCTCACACAAGTTGAAGTACTTAAATAGATGATAGCATTCAATCGAAAAAATTTCGTTACGTTTCGTATTAGTGACTATAACTGAAAAAGACATAAGAAAATTAACCATTCAACTGTACACTATTTTGCACATCATAAATAAAGTTTTACCCAATGTTCACATTAATACTCTGAATAGCAATGACGGAAAAAAACAAATTTCTTTAAATTTGCTTTAACAACATTCAAAGTAACACAATCAAAAATCTGATCCGTTTAGGCTAACTTTTGACTCTCATTGAAATAATAGACAAGTAACTCATAATTTGACACTGTAAAGGACTATAACGTATACAATCCTAAAGACAACAATATTTCAATATCTTGTAAGATGTAGCTCCTCTGTTTGTTGAGTGGCCAAGGGTGAGCAAATTGGACTTTAGTTCGTAGGACCAGGATGCGCTCCTCATTCAAACCAATTTAGGGGTTGATTATTCTAATTGATTATGAAGAAGAAATCAAAATCATCTCAGCACTGCTGGTGATATTAATTATTAAAAACAAGAGGCCAGCAACCGTTAGACAATGAAAAAATCAATAAATAAAATAAATAAAATAAATAAAATAAATAAAATAAATAAAATAAATAAAATAAATAAAATAAATAAAATAAATAAAATAAATAAAATAAATAAAATAAATAAAATAAATAAAATAAATAAAATAAATAAAATAAATAAAATAAATAAAATAAATAAAATAAATAAAATAAATAAAATAAATAAAATAAATAAAATAAATAAAATAACTAAAATAAATAAAATAAATAAAATAAATAAAATAAATAAAATAAATAAAATAAATAAAATAAATAAAATAAATAAAATAAATAAAATAAATAAAATAACTAAAATAAATAAAATAAATAAAATAAATAAAATAAATAAAATAAATAAAATAAATAAAATAAATAAAATAAATAAAATAAATAAAATAAATAAAATAAATAAAATAAATAAAATAAATAAAATAAATAAAATAAATAAAATAAATAAAATAAATAAAATAAATAAAATAAATAAAATAAATAAAATAAATAAAATAAATAAAATAAATAAAATAAATAAAATAAATAAAATAAATAAAATAAATAAAATAAATAAAATAAATAAAATAAATAAAATAAATAAAATAAATAAAATAAATAAAATAAATAAAATAAATAAAATAAATAAAATAAATAAAATAAATAAAATAAATAAAATAAATAAAATAAATAAAATAAATAAAATAAATAAAATAAATAAAATAAATAAAATAAATAAAATAAATAAAATAAATAAAATAAATAAAATAAATAAAATAAATAAAATAAATAAAATAAATAAAATAAATAAAATAAATAAAATAAATAAAATAAATAAAATAAATAAAATAAATAAAATAAATAAAATAAATAAAATAAATAAAATAAATAAAATAAATAAAATAAATAAAATAAATAAAATAAATAAAATAAATAAAATAAATAAAATAAATAAAATAAATAAAAGAAATAAAATAAAATAAATATCATACTGATTCTGAACAAATATTAAATACACAAAAGATTAAACATGTGTTAAAACCCAAAACAATTAAAAAAAAATTAAGGGAAATACATATATCATTTTCCATCCAACTTAACAATTAATTTTTGTAAAATGTCGATGAAAGAAGGTAAAAAATTCAATTGAGCATACCATAACGTAAATATTATTATCTTGGTAGATGAAATTGGTTTCCAAAAGAAAACATAATTTAATCTTACATTTTTGTTGTTTTTTTTCTTCAAATTATTATTGAAATAAAGAAAATGAAAGAAAATTCGAAATAAAAACTTTATGAGATAAATCAATTGTATTGAAAGCAGAAATTTGTTTAGAATAAATAATCCAAAAAATTTAAAATTGAAATTGAAAAATATTCGTATTTGTTACATTTTATGTTTGTAATAATATGAAGCATTTTGTATCCATATGTATGAAAGATTATAGATTTGTTGTTGTAAAATAATGTCTGTTTTGTTGTTATTTTAAAAGGGGGAAGCAAATGAATAAATCATGTTTAAACATTTGCTATAAACGTAAAATATAAATGGAATTATGTGAACAACTTTGAAAGAATCTATGCAAAATTCAATAACTGTTATTGTAAAGCATACGTCTCAGTTAATACTATTTATTGGTATTTGAAAGTTTTATTAGTAATTTCGTTCACTTTGAATAAAAGATGTAGAACGAAAACTTTTGAGGGAATTGTATACGAATTATTGATTGTAATATTACGAACCGATTAGTTTAACAAATGGGGTCTTTAGTCAACTATTAAGGTTACTCTAACATAACTCAAAATAGTTTTTCCATATATAATAGAGCTGAGGTGTCTTACTTATCGCCAACATTTCATTTAAACATAAACCACTTACTTCTAGACCAGTGTTTCTTAAACGGTGGTTCGGGGTCCATTAATGATCAGCAAATTTCTTTATATATATTACCAGTTACAATTTATTTTTATTCCAGCACTTTTTCACTCCTCAAATATGACTACTATTTTACAAATTAAATTTTTTCCTACGATATCAAATAATAATTCTATTTTCATGCAGGCTCAATTCCACTAGTGTAAAATCATTTTCGCCAAATGAAAAATTGTTGTTGGTATGGTATTTTAATAAATATAAAATTATTAAATCAAAGCAACCATAATAAAAGAGAATATGAATTTTGAATGTTATGTTTTCGACTATTTACTATCGTAAAAAATTGATTTTTTTTTATTTCACTCGATTTTATTATTTTCTTTCATTCCGTATGCAGAAAAAGAAAATCAATACTTTTTTCTCATCCTTTTTATTTATTTTAATAACAATACATGCATCATTGAACAAAATCTTCAGAAAAATAATCTATTTTTAATACGTAGGAAAGCATCAAATTTGAAACAAAAATTAAATGTGTGAGTATTTGAAAAAAAATTTTCTTTCGGCAACTCCAAATATAGGTTTATTTGTGTTTTTTGACAACCATAATTGTGTACGTTATTAGTCTTAATAGAATAAAATAAAATAAATAAAAGTTGTTAAATTAACAGCTGTTAATTTAATTCTGTTGGGTGATTTCATTATTAGAGAATAAAATTCATTAAAGACGAACCCAATACAATGTTTTATCCTCCCGACAGAGTATAATATATTAATTTAGATTGAATGATTTTAAATTTCATTGGTAAAATAAGTAAAATGAATAAAAAAAACAATGACTTTTATTTTTTTTTTCAACAATTCCAAATCAATTCCTAATTGTATTGAACTCTGAAATGATTTTTTTTCATTGCATTTTATAAATTATTTTATTGTATTTATAAACATATCAACAAAAACATTTCTGCTTTGATTATATAAAAAACAATATATTTAAACTGATGCGCATATCCCTCACACGAAAATTTTTTAGATTGTATTTTTAATTTATTTTATTTATGTGGTATAATTTATGTGGTACTTCTTCCATTTCAAGCAAAAGCTTGTGATATGGAAAGGAGGAGCATATGCATAATTAAATAGTTAAATTATAAATAATTAAATTATGCATAATTTGATTGTATTTATAACATGCTCAACAAAAACATATTTGCTCTGATTATATAAAAAGCAATAAATTGAAACTAATGCGCATGTTCCTCTCTCGAATATTGAAAAAGGCAAAAGCAATTATGATTAAATTAAATTGAATTTTCTTTTTTTAAAAAAATTAGTATTTTTATAATTGTTTTTTGAGTTCTCAATTCTCATACGTATTAGAAGTTAGAACTTTGATGTCTTTCATACCAATCCTTTAAATAGGTATGGAATTTGAAAAAAAATTTATTTAATAGTTTGGAATTAATGGTATAAAAAATAAATTAAAATTCATTGTTTATTTTTATTCATTTTACTTGTTTTATTTTAATGTATTTTAAAATAATTCAATTTTAATGAATACATGTTACTCTGTTGGGAGGATAAAATGTTGTATAGGGTTTGTGTTTAATGAATTTTATTATCTTAAAATTTGTAGTCTTTTTTGCTTTTGCTCGAAAAATTAACGCGCAACAAATTAAATTAAAAACTATTTATTTTATTTTATTCTATTAAGACTAATAACGCACACAATTATTTTTGTAAGAAAACAAAATTTTTAAATAAATTTTTTTTCAAATACTCACACATTTGATTTTTGCTTTAAATTTAATACTTTCCTTCGTATTAATGGTCGCTCGTGGCTCACCCACTTATACTTACACAATAAATTACTATTATTTCGAATCATAAGTGAAAACGATATGTTTTTGTTTTTTCTCCCATATGTGGGAAGAACGGAGTAAATTAGTGATATATCAAGCGTTTTAAACTCTGCTTATTACACATAAAAATTCGTTCTTTTCTTTTTTTGATATCTTCAAACTTTATGTCCGCTACCACACTCTATACTAAAAATTGCTCAACATCATAAAAGTTTTTTTTAAATCGAAAGCTATAACAAAACTCCACCTATTAAGATTTTGATGTTTTGTAATGCAAGTTTCGATTTGTTTTTCATAAAAATTTCACATTTTTTGAACAAAATCAGAAAAATAAATCAAAAAAAAAAAATAGAAAAACGGAGGTCGACTCGTTCGTAAAATATGAAGTGATGTTTTTGTCAAAATGTCAACCAAAGATAATGGAATATTAATAAAAACAATGTTTACATTCATAAACGTCAAAGTTTTATACAAATGGGCGGAGTTTTGGTGTAAATTTTGAGTAATTAGTTTTTAATTTTTGCCAAGCGTTTAATAACTTATTAGTTTTAACACTTCGTTGCGATTAGGGTTGGTCTAAGTTGGATGTTCTTAATTACTAAAATATTTTATCTTTGACAACAAGTTATCCTCAAAGCTGTATACTTCATATTAAAAATAACCATAAAGTTGCACTCTGTTGTTTAAATCTTTATTGTCAATCAATAATAAATGAAAAAACTGAGATTGACTGATAAATTCAGCAATCATATAGATAAAAAAATTGAAATTAACTATTTCCATATATTTACAATTACAATTATACTAGATTCTGATATAAATATTTACGTTTGCGGAAAAAAACAGACATTAAATATGGATTATAGTAGCATTATTGGTCTAATTTGCACAGTTTTTGTTTTTGCTACATTAAGTTTTGGGCAAATACTTAAAGTAATGCTAAAGGTATCACCTGAATGATATTAGAATATCTTTAAATAAAAGGTTTAGTATATATTTCTAACGATTTTTCAATTTTTAGAATAAAAAAATCTTCAAAATAGAAACAATGGTAAATTGCGATATACATCTAAACCCAATATGTTATTTTTCTGAATTGAATTTAACGAAATCTAAAAGTAATATAAATTTGTTCAGTGGTCGGATAGAGGTTACAAAGGCGATCACGGATCCAATAATGGTGAGAAATTAAGAAACAAACGAATGGTTGGTTATGTTTAACTTGATATTATTTTTGTAATATAGTTTGTGTTATTAGCACAGCGTTGTGATAATGATATGCGCAACTGTGAAGATTATCATACGGTCAGGATGTCAGAGGGTTGCAAAATACTTGAACTACAAAACAGTGATTGGTTGCCATCAAAATTAATAAAACCACCAGTTACATGTCCCATACAACCCAGAACGATTGAAATAAAAAACTCCACGGCACGAATATCGGATTTTTTGATATTTCCTTTGGACGGTTATCGATGGAAGTTTTTTACAAGAGTTTATAGAAAAAATATTATTAATGATAAAAATCTTATAATTTGTGTGGAAGTACATGCATCGATAAAGTATAGTAGAAAAAAATTATAAAGGTAATTGATGGTGATAAAATAAATGCGTTTGATAATTATTATGAGTTTGTCTTAGTTTTAATGCGATGATGAAATGACTGCCACATATATCCACATATATTCATCCATACAATGATACGCACAAAAACATATCTGCTGCTTAAACTCCTTATGCAGTGCAGTGATGTCAATAAAATTGAAATTTCGAAATTTGTACCTGAAATATATATTGTCTTTTGTTTTTCCTTATTTTCTTCCCCTGGATTGGAATTGTGCAAAACAATAATTATTTAAATTTCAACCACGACTATCAAAATTAACTCAAGAAGAATAGCATAGTTAATTGAATTTGTTTAGTCGATTTGCAGATTGAATTTCATCGAATGCCTTGGCTTGGCCCATTTCACGAAAATGCCGATGAAATTAAAATTTTGACGTTCCTCGCTGAAATATTATTTTATGGTTTGCTTTATTTTCGTCCACAAAAATCAAATTACGAAAAAATTATAATTGAAAAACAAATATTATTTGATTTACAACACAATCTGTAAAAATTTACTCAAGTAGGGTAGGAGAGTAAGGCTTCGGACAATTTACGGTATTTAAATTTATCGATAAAGTAGTCTTTTAAGCTTATTGCTATTGTCTTTTAACACCACCGTTCTAATTAATATCATTTTGACATTTCATTTTCCTTCATAAGATTCATGATGTTCCTTCATAAGATAATAAAAATAAATGATTGTTAGAAAAATATACAGATTTGGTTTTATTTTAATTAATTATTCAAATTGTTTAACCCTAATTGGAGGTTAAACTCTAATAAAAAGAAAAATGGCTAAAATATTAAACCAAATTATTAAAAAAATACAAAATATTTTCTCCCAGCCAACTGCAATTTTTCTAATGAAATGAATTTTTTGATGAAGAATGTCTAACAATATAATAAAACTCCAAAAATAAATTTAAACTATAAAAAACATGAATTTGCTATAGAAGTAAAAACATTAAAATGACAATTAAGGTCTTATGGTCTTTTTTTTAATGTCATTAGAAATTTAATATCTTTCGCTCTACTTTGCCGACACATGGATGCATTCAATGTAAGTTAAGGACTTAAGGTCTTAAAATGACCTTAATTTGAACAAGGCATAAATTTAAAATTTTTAAGTCGCTTTGCAGATTCAATTTCATCGAGAAATGGGCCACGGCCGTGCTGAGCAGAAAAAATAGGCCGCGGCAAAAAACTGCATTATTTATTTTAAAAATATAAAAGGATTTGCAGGCGTATAGATAGAAACGTTTAAGCCGTGTCATAAAATATTAAAAAAAAAAGGATTGAATACACTCAATTTCAGTCGGTATGGCAGACTTTAAGAATAGACACTAGAGAAAAAACAAAATTCCATTCTGACTTGTGGTTTTTTAATATAAATTAATTTAGATAAATATGAAAATATTACTCTTCTTTCTTATAACTATAATAATTATAAATTTTTCTTACTTTCAGATTAGTTAATGGAATTATCCTAATCCTAATAAAGGTAAGTTTAGTTAAATGTTAAATTATAATTCTTATTCTTTATTGGTTGATAACATGTTCTGGTTTCCATAGTATCCAATCTCCATTATTGAGTACCCGATTACCTGGGTATTTTTCAATTTTTTAATATACTCGATTTTGAACAAGCAATCCATTTACTCGAATTGTCGTTCGATTTACTCTGTAACCATAAACGTAATTTTTTTTGTTTACGTACTGTTGACCTGTAAAAAATTATCATCCAAAAAAACAAATATTCAACTAGTTGGCTTCCTGCAAGCGTTTAAATGTATTTAAATCATTCAAATCGAAATGTTTTTTTGTTCCGGTGTTTAATCTAGCATGCTTTGTTTTCGATACTGTTTTAATAGAAAGTCAATTTCTAATATATATTGCATGCTTTTATGAGATACGTTCAAATATTTAAAACAAAATTTCTCCACTTTCTTGTGGATATCGATATTTTTTCGATATTTTCTAAACTTTTAGATGATACTGCGTTGAGTGGAGGATAGATTTTAATATATAGATTGGCTGCTGTTGGCGTTGAATTCTCCAGTAGATGAATATGATAATCGAAATGTTGTTGGAGATGTTGTATCCAATATAAGGAGAATTTGTTGTTTAGCACTATTTGATATCCTGATTCACTAAATGTTGAGTTGTCCGGCATTTTTCACTATTATCTTCAACAGTTATCGCATCACTTAATTTTTTATCTTTTTCTAAAGTATCTTAAATAATGGCAGAATCTATGTAATGAGAATTATGTAAATGAATCTGATGAAATGGTTGAAGTTAAAGATATTGAAGTACGTGAATATTTGACATCATCAATGGTTCTGTTTTCTCATTATAATTAATTAATGACGTGTCTTGATTTGAGTTCCATGAATTTATTTTATTACATTTTGACTTAACATGTTAACAGTAAAACATTTATTATAATATTTAAAATTTGGAATAGTGAAAAATAAGATTTAAAACAAATTTATTACACAAACATTTTTTTACATCACTAAAATCAAGAACTTTTTAAAAAAAACTCTTTGGAAACAAAATCCGAAAAAATAATAATATATTTTTTGTTTTTTTCATGAATGTTAAGGAAATCAATGCATGCTAAATTTTAAATTTTTTTGAGAAATGATTTTAGTTTTGTATTTCGCCACAAACTGGCTGAAATTTGATAAAATATAAGCACTTTGTCGCCAAAGTTTGACGGTTAAAATGGTGTGAAGTTGGTAACATTTAACCTTCGCACCCTGTATTTGTATGTGAACTACTTGTAACTTATCACCCAGTCTCTCTAACTGTTAATTGTTGTTGAAATGCTTTAAAATAAAAGTCAAATAATAATCTGAGCATAGTTGTAGTCATACTAAAAAAATTGTAGGTAAAATAAAACAAACAGTTGTCTGTTGAATTTGATAGTTTTAACAAATAAATCTGCTTATATAGTTCGTTTTCTACAAACATGTTTGTTAAATGTTTTTAACAGCACTTACTAAATGTTCGTTTATTTCTGTTTCCATTGTTTAATGATGATGAAAGATTCATGGTTTGAAATTTAGTGAAATTAATGTAAGTAATAGTAAAAGTCAGATTGGGGAAATAAAAATTAAAATGCAATATTTAAAAATATACTTTTTACTATTAATTTTTAATTTTTAGGTAGATTTCATATAAAAATCTACCTATTGCAATGGGCTTCATCTCGGAATTTCGGAAAAATTTTTGTGCCAAACGACTATATATGATAAGCGGAGACAAAAAAACAAAAAAAAAATAATTTATATATATATATATATATATATATATATATATATATATATATATATATATATATATATATATATATATATATATATATATATATATATATATATATATATATATATATAAACGATATGAGATATAACGAAAACGACCGGCACTCTCACGGTCGCATTTGTTGAGGTAGATCAAAAAAATTTTCTGTACTTGTGTGTTCTATTAATATCTTGGACAAGTTCGTGAATCAGCAAAATCCGACACGTGGTTAAGAAACTAGAGGCTTTTTTCTGAAAAAAATTGATTTTTTAAAATCGTTATCGGCCGTTTGGATACTAATATATCAAAAAATTTAACAAATTTAGAATTTTTGGAATTTTTTTTATCAATTTGTTTTAAAAGTAGACCTCTGCAGTTAGAGGTTCCTGAGTGAGCGGCTCCAACAAAAAACATTGCAAAAAAGATTTGTTTTTTGAAACAACCGGCACTCTCACGGTTGCATTTATAAGGCCAGATCAAAAACCCTTTTCTAAAAATGTACTATAATCATTGGACCTTTACTACTACAAATAAAATTGATGCTACGGGACAGCATCTGTCCCCACACGAAGCTTGAAAATTGGGAATCTCTTAATGTTTTATAAAATTATTCTGACATTCCAATGAGAATAAAGTAATAAAAATTAATGTATCTATAATCTAAAAATACCTTGAATTATAACTGTTGATTGATGTCATCAATATTCTTCAATTCCCTTGACTAGCGTTTGATCAATTAATTAAATTGGATGAACTAATTTGTGAACATAAGTTGCTGCTGTTGAATTACACCTTCGTTGTTCGAAATGCCCAATTGAATATTGCATTCGATCCTTTAACTTTTCATTCATATATCTGCCTTTGAATCCATGCGGTTTCAACAACCGAAAGAACCATCAAACAAACGATTGTCTCTAACTGTGGTAATAGCTTCGATCACTGTTATCCTTGCTATTCATACTTTCGATAACATCATTGGGTACTTTATCTTCATGTACTGCCACTTTTATAAAGCAGATTTAACAATTAATGACAACAATTATCCTTCTATGAAATAAAATAAAAAATATAATTGAAATTGTCATCCAAATTATCAGCTTTTTGATGAACAAACAAAAACACAAATCACTGTAAACTACTTAGCGGGGTGGAATCTTCCATTGTAATTAAAGCCAATAAATAATGCTTTCTCAAAAACAGTTATTAAAATTAGAAATCAATTTTAACAATTAAACAAAACGACATTGGAATTTTTTCTTTGTTTACAACTTTTTTTTTATTTGCTTGATTGCAATTAAATACATCACTTTTGAATTAAAATATTATTGATTTATCACATCAAAGTTAAATAATACTATCAATTGACATTGATCTATATAAATTAAGTAGATTATTGGATGTTGTAATTCTTTTGAAAAGCAAAAATGGAATGAATTTACATCAAATTTTTCTTCAAAACATCGACTTCATTGTAAAAGAAAAAATGTGATTTTTTTCTTGTTTTTACATCTTCATATCAGAAAAAAACAAATCGTGCAATACTCCAAAATTCAACAAAGATTAGCAACAACATCTGTTTGTTAGAATTGGAAATAAAATTGAGTACGTTCGTTTGCTTTTTATAGTATATTCGAAATTTAACTAGCAGTAAAGTATTAGAAAATTTTAAAATTATTGTTAATGTAAAAATGAACGGAAACTAATGAAATACATTTCTATTGAATTGAAAACAAAGAGGAATTTGGTTTTATTATTGTTTTGCGATTATTGCGATCGTTACAGTACTTTTTATTAATATCTTGGACAAGTTCGTGAATCAGCAAAATCCGACACGTGGTTAAGAAACTAGAGGCTTTTTTCTGAAAAAAATTGATTTTTTAAAATCGTTATCGGCCGTTTGGATACTAATATATCAAAAAATTTAACAAATTTAGAATTTTTGGAATTTTTTTTATCAATTTGTTTTAAAAGTAGACCTCTGCAGTTAGAGGTTCCTGAGTGAGCGGCTCCAACAAAAAACATTGCAAAAAAGATTTGTTTTTTGAAACAACCGGCACTCTCACGGTTGCATTTATAAGGCCAGATCAAAAACCCTTTTCTAAAAATGTACTTTTTATTAATATCTTGGACAAGTTCGTAAATCAGCCCCATCCAACATATGGTTAAGAAACTAGAAGCTTTATACTAGAAAAACACTCTGTTTTTTAGATCCATTATAACGGCCGTTTGGATTCTAATATTTTTAAAAACTTCATAAATTTAGAATCTTTGAAACCCTTTTAATCAGTTTCTTTCAAAAAAAAAAGACTTCTGCAGTTGAAGGTTTCTGAGTGAGCGGCTCCAACAAAAAAGCTTGTAAAACACAAAATGCGTTTAAATCAACCGGCGCTCTCACGGTTGCATTTGTGGAGCCAGATCAAAAAACCTTTCTTAAAAATGTGTGTTTTATTAATATCTTGGACAAGTTCGTAAATCAGAAAAATCTGACACATAGTTAAGAAACTATAGGCTTTATACTAGAAAAAAATGGGTTTTTTTAATCCGTTATAACGGCCGTTTGGATACTAATATTTTTAAAATCTTCATAAATTTAGAATTTGTAAAAATATTTTAATCCGTTTCTTATAAAAATAAACCTCTGCAGTTAGAGGTTTTCGACTTGTTGGCTTCAACAAAAAAGTTTGCAACAATCCCCAACTACAATTTCCAAAAACCTTATAACAGTCAATGTCAACCTTATAACAGTCGAAAAATAAAAGATTTGAATAGAAGAAATTAATTTTTTTGCTCAGAAATAAACTATTTTGATATTTTGCAGCAATTGCACGACATATGATATAGAGTAGGTTTGTGTCATAAATTGTCACACACATATTCTGTGGTAGATTTGATATTTGTTTGTTGCAAAATTGGATAGATATAATTTTACTTATAGGTAGCTAATTTTCTTTTTAAAATTTGTTCGATATCTGTTTGAAATTAATTTGTTTTGTTTAAACTAATCTGATACATCAGATTCTACTGGCACACAAAACTGTCTGATTCGAAATCTACCTATTTCTAGCGGATATACGTGCCGCTTGGACTTTTTTTTAATTCAAAAGTGACTGAAGCACACAAACAGTGAATAATATGGAAAACCATTATAACACAAAAAAAAATATTTAGAAGAAATGTGCCAATATGTCTAGTGAATTCCGTCAAAAAAGTGTAAAATATTAGTGTTCACCAATTAAATAATTTAAAAGATTTATGGAAGCATTTTCATCTCGTTACCATTAAAATCGCCATTTCCATTTCCAGCGAACACCATAAATTTAACAAAATTTTATTCTTGACAAATTTGCATTCGTTCCTGTATCCTGTTATTGTTCCTGTTGCCTATCACTAGTTGTTGATTTGTGAATAATCTGGTCGCAGCTGTTGTTGCTGTTTGATGATAGACATTGATCTGAGCCTAGTGTAGATATCGTGCTTATTTTGTTAGGTTCGGTTAGGTCCAGTTACGCGGTTCATTATATAGTAACATCAGCCTTGGCTATGAAAATCAGTAAAGTTCTTGTAACATTTGGAAGCAATGATCGAATTAAATCTTTCGAATACCTTCATCTTACTCGGACTATGCTACATATTCTTTCTGTTGTTCATGCACAGTAGCATAACCAAATCAGTAGCTATATGGTTATTCTCCGAACAGAGTTTTGTGGATTTTTCACCTATTTCTCCTGTTAGAAGTTACCCTTTGTCCTCATCAAGTTACCCTTTCTCTGAATCTAAAACTTTTAAATTATTGACGAATATCGCAGAGCTCACGGGTTCCAGAAAGGATTATCGAAATACTTATCAATATTTATCGAAACATTTGGATAGCTATTATGATACCTATCGATACATATTGATACTTCTTTATATATCGATATTTCCCTTTCTCTCGCCCAACCCTAGTCTGGGGAAAGAACTCCTTGTACCAGTTGACTGTATGCTATAACCCAATACACATTCAAATCCAACTTTCTGGCAAAATTGAATGTATATTTATCTAGCTGCTATCCACTTATCAGCCGCTAGTACGTCAGTTAGATTGAAATCTACCTGTATTTGAACTTTCAGTAATATGGGACATACCGCTATTCTGGTCTACAGAAATATTCCTTCGTTTACAGATTATTTCAATCTGAAATAGTTTTTAGAGACTGGCTGCGCCACTGCTATTTTTTCCAGAAAGGACTGGAAAATCGAATTAGATAAGAATACAAATATTGTCAACTTTTATACGAATGGGACACAAACTGATTGAAGTATAATGTAATATCTTAAGGATATCTACAGTCGAGCCCCACCACATCGAAAAAATTAGCTCGCGACTGTTTAGTATCTTTCAACAAATTGGCCGATCAGTTTGATCCTCCTCTAGATCCGCCCGTCCGTTAAAGTCCAGGTGTAAATACGTTTCAGTGTAATGGGAAACCTGAAGTCATATGAGCTTGATCGATAAGGCATTTCTTGCATTGTGCCAGTTGTCATGGCTTGTTTGGAAATTACGCTTATATCATGCAAAATGTTAGTTCTAAAATGCATACACGCATAACCTAATGTAATAATTGTTTCAGATTTTTGAGGAATAGATCATCTTGAATCTAACGCATATCCACTAAGCTAACCATGGTTCAAGAGATATTCTTCTACCACGATTGTCGAACTAATGGGGTTATTGCCACTGTGTTACAGGTGCCCAATATATTAAAAAGCACTGCTCACTTTTGCTTATTAAGGGATTGACCTCTTCCTCCAGGTCTATTGTTTTTTGCTGATTATATATGTTTTAAGGGAGAGATTGTTTTCTTTCTGGTGTAGAGGATTTTTTTTATTGAATCTTTCTGAGTAAACGCATTTAAGTCCGTTTGCATTCTCTGCAATTACCGTGTGGCACGGCATTTAATGTCAGAGCTACGATTTTTTGTGACATCGGTTGTGCTGATGTTTTTCTGATCTGATATGAAGTGGGATTTTTGTATGAGTTCCTAGCCAAACTGATCTTTGGCCCAGGTTGAAAGAAATTTTTTATGGCAAATTTGTTAATTTTTAGTAAGACATGTCTTCCATTGTCAAGTGGTTAGAATAATTACTTCATTTTGAAATAATCTTTGAAATTTTGGGGTAGTAGTAAAATACACATAAAAGCTTTTTGAAGTGTTTTGAGTTGGCAATTAAAATTTTTATTAATGTTCCAATACTATATGATTGCGTATTTTGAATTATCTTAAAAGTTGTCTTTACAATTTATAAAAATTGGAATTTATTTTTCAAGCCCTTCGCCTTGTATTTAAAATCGATACATGAAATATCTTACAAAAAGCTAAATTTTTATCATTAGCAATATTTATGTATAAATTCTTGTGAAAAATTTCCAGCGATGACCAGACAAAGGAAATATTAAATAGTCCGAAATTTTCACTTTGGCATCTTTTACAACAAATGTAACGGGTCCAAAAGGGCATTTAGGTCGTGGTACGACTTGGTCGAGTTGAGAGAACCAACTATTTGTCTGCGAATCAAGCATTCTACAAAACTCATGAATCTTAATGGTATGATCACAATTTTTTATCGTACTTATATGCGTAACTTTTATGTTCTAGAAGAAAAAAAAATTTTAATATTCGCATATTTTATTGCAACTCCTACCGTAAACTTGATCATTCCCATTTATACAACTGTTTGTGATGAAACAAATAAAATGGTATAAATTAGACAAATAACTTTATAATCATCCATGTCTATCTCTATAATGTCTACATTCCCAAATAAATATTTCTACACAATTTCAATCTGTAACAATATTATCTGATGGTTAATTAAGTTTATGATAAATGGTTATTTATCACAACCATCAGTGATTTTTTAACTCTTTGTTTGTTATATAAGCAATTAATTCGAAGCTGTGTTGTGTCCCAAATTTTATGCTTAGTTTTGACTAACTCAATGTAATTTAGACACTCATAATCAGTTCAACTAGATGAATAACTCGGTTATTGATTTTCAAAAAATACTGAAATTACCAAAGCAACTAAGCACAATTTGTGTGTCAGCGAAAATCGTTTTACGCTAGTGGAAAAATAAAAATAGGCCTTTCATCTCCTATCGTAGAAACAATTAATTTTTTAAATAGTTATCGTTTTGTCATAAGTTTAAAAATTGATATACTCAACAGATAGATTCGGTTGTCACGGCTAACATTTGTATTTTTATTTAAAGTTGAGCAGAAAAACTTCTAAAAGTTGATTTTTTCTCAATTTTTTTAATATTCAAAGTTTGGAATAAATTACTTATATAACAAAAAAAAAATTAAAAAAGAATCCTGATGGTTGTGATGATTATCCATATATCGATATACTTTTTTGTCCGTCAAATAATAATGTTACAATTAAGTCGAAAATTTTGTACAAACATTTATTTCGGAATATAGACAGCTTGCTTGCTTGCTTCATATATCTTACTTCTAGATGGTTTCCAAAAAAGTAGTGTTTTAATATAGCAAAAATTATTTTCATTATATGGTCATAAATCACTTGCCTCGTTCCTTGGACGGCAATTTTAACCTAACCTAATCTAATCATTGTCTCAGATTTTCGACCACTGGACTATTTTAGGCCAACCCCATACCCTCTGAGGTAACCGTGGTTCAGGAGATAATCTTCTACCAAAATTGTTAGTCTAATGGTTTTTATCGTCACTGACGCTAGTGTCCGATCTTAAATATCATTTCTTTTTTTATATGAGAGTGTTGTCCTGAGTTCGGTTCTGAGTTAGTTGTTCAATCTTGCGAGTTGTAGAAGTTCTGGTTTCTGGTTATTTATTCTAAGGGTTCGATTGTTTCCCTTCCCGTTTGGAGAATTCTTTATTTAATCTTTCTAAGCAAACGCTTGGGTTAATTTCGGGCTACCGTACATAAATCCATACTTTTAATTTGCCATGAATGTTTTGAGTTTCTGACTGAAATTTTTATTTAATGTTTTAATGCTATACGATTCCATATCTAGAAATATCTTAAAAGTTGTCTTTAAAATTTATAAAAAAATTAATTTTATTTTTAAGCCATCGACTTCACCGTTTTCGTCTTGTATATTTAAAATTGATACATGAAATTCTAAGAAAAAAACTAAATTCTTATCATTAGTAATATTTTGTGTATAAAATCTTGTGAAAATTTTTTCAGCGATGACCAGACAAAGGAAATGTTAAATAGTCTTATATTTTCGGTATGGCATCTTTTACAATAAATGTAACGGGTCCCAAAACGCATTTAGGCTTTGGGACGACTAAATGCAGTGACCAACTATTGCTTTGCGAATCAAGAATTTTGCAAAGCTCATGAATTTTAATTGAATGATAATCTTCACAGCTAAGCATTTCGTTATCACATCATTTTACATATGGTGCAACCATACATAAAAAATTATCCTATAAAGTAAAACTACATAAATTTATTGTTGATTTTATTCATCTTACCATTACCGGTGCCTTAATTTCCTTAGTAACCCCTATGAAGATACTAAAAAATTTGATATGACCCATGACTTTTGTTAAGTTTAGCCCAGAAAAATACATAACCGGGTTAAGTTAAGATGCTTATCACAATTTGTTATCATACTTAGATGTGTAACTTTTATGTTCTAGAAAATACAATCAATGTAATACTCGCGTATATTAATTAAACTCCTACCGTAAACTTGATCATCCCCATTTGTGATGAAGCAAATAAAATTGTATAAATTAGACAAATAACTTTATAATCTTTCATGTCTACCTGTATAATGTCTATATTCCACTATAAATATTTCTACACAATTCTATCCATATAATAATTGTAACAATATTAAGTAACGGTCAATTAAGTTTATGATAAATGGTTATTTATCACAGCCATCTGTAATGTTTTCACTCTTTGTTTGTTATGTAAGCAATTTATTTAAAGCTTTAACAAAAACTAAAAATCTCTGACATTCAAAAGTTTGTGTCCCAAATATTATGCTGAATTTTGTACCAAATTTTTGTAACTAAATTTAGTTTAGACAATTTGGTCTTATCGGTTGTTGATTTTCAACAAATTTTATTTTTAATTAGCTCATTAGTTTTGAAACTGATATACGCAACAGATAAATTCGCTTGACACAACTAATATTGTAATTTATGTTTGTTGTTATCGTTTGAAAGAAGTTTCGAATAATATCTTTGCGTAACAAAATTCTTTTGTTTCCCACCATATTTCAGTGGACGGTAAAAATGTTTCCATATACTAATTAAAGCCTGCTCTGAAAGTAATGTGATCTTGTTACACACCGTAGTAACTTTCTATGAAATTTTTAATATCTGTAATTTCTATTCAAAAGGCCTGTGAAAGACTGTTAACGTATAGTTGGAATTGCGTTGTTACTTTAAAACCTTCAATCTCCATCAGTCTAAAAAATCTGTTTATTGCCAAGTTCAATAGAACTGCGGACAAAACTTTTCTTAAGGAGTGTCTTGCCTGTTGGTCTTTCTGATACCGTTTTAGTTTTGATGTTTCTTCGGAGAACTGTTGTGATTGAGGTGTATTAACGTTTCTTATAGTGATTTGTTCAGGATCCCACCCACCATAAAACTTACAGAAAATCAACAAGCGATATACAGCAAAACAGGTGATCATCGAGATAATTATATAAATAAATGAATTATTGCACCATAACATTAGATTATCAAGTAAATTATACCATCATCATCATTAGTGTTCTGCTTGCGCAAGTCCCTGGTGTTTCCGCCAATAGTTTCTCTCCTTAGCCATCTCTTTCATCATTTTGTACTCTCCGTAACCCGTTTTTATACTGTCTATCATTTGTCTCTTTCTTCTACCCCTTTTTATTTCTCCCTCCACAGATCCTTCCAAAACATCTCTTAACAAACATTGCCTTCTTAGTACGTATCCGATCTAATTTCCTTCTTTGAAATGTTCCACGTTCCACATCCGTACAGGAGAACGCCTTTCTTCACCTTTGGTCAGGCTATATTTACACTATTTTCATACGCTGTTTTTATACTTTGCTTTATTCTTCTCCATCTCGACTCACTATCTTCTACTATGGTTGTTTTCAAAATTCTCATTTCACTTTCCATATCCAAAACTATTTTCTCGACATCCAGAAACTTTAATGTCTCTAAATCACATTTCTTGATTTTTCTGCTTTCTTTATTCTTTTAAGTTTTATTTCCAAAACTGCTAAAAGGAGCACAAGGTCACTGTGTATATCTGCACAAGGTAAGGTGTTCGCATTCTTCATTCCATTCCTATATCACACGTCAATCTTTTTTTTTTATCGGCGTTCATGCTCCATGTAGGAGCGTTGCCAGGCTAATCAGCTTTGAATGCTCACCACGATCATTCGCAACAGCGACATCATTACCATGGCAGCCGATTTTTTTAAGATCGTTTATTACGTCGCTCTCCCATTGTAGTCGTGGTCTACGTCGTCGCGGTCGCCCACTCCCTGGAGTACCAACGTACATTTTTCTAATCATTTCAGACTGTGAATCAGCTCATAGAACATACCCAAACCAAGCAATCCTATTAGAACGAATACAATGTATTATATCACGACCCTCAAGAAGGTCTCTGATCTCAAAGTTATACCGGGTTCTATACTCTCCATCGTCTCCCTTAAGTGGACCAAAAATGTAGCGTAACACCTAACGCTTAAATACAGATAAATGCGATTCGTCATTTTATGTAAGGGTCCACGTTTGTGACTAATACATCACAACCTGTCTAATCAATGTCTTGTATAACTTGAGCTTGGTGTTAGTTCATACATACGGTGATCCAAGGAGAGGTTTAATTGAGTAGAAAGTTCAATTATCTGCAGCGATTTGAGCTTTATATCTGTAGGTATGCTGTTGTTTGAGTCAATCATTGATCCCAAATATTTAAAAGATCCAACTCCCTTAAATCGTTCATCGCCGCACAAAAAACCTTTCTTCTCAGCCTCTCTTGAAACATTCATATGCTTGGCTTTATCGTAGTTAATTTGAAGACCAATTTTTCTAGCATTACTCTCACGCGACTTGAAAGCCTCACTCATAACAGCTGCACACCGGCCGAAAATGACAACATCATCAGCGTATGCGATCATCTGCACTGAGTTTATTGACAAGATATTGTTGTTGGTTGGTAGTTTCTTTTGACGGCACACATATTCCAAGGCTTAACTAAAAAGTGTAGGAGAGATAGCATCACCTTGTCTTAAACCGGAGTCGACTTTAAAAAACTTTGATATTTCGTTCTCTACTCGTACACAGGATTGAGAGTTCTGTACTGTCATTTGGCATAGTGATACCAGTTAACCAGGAATTCCCATTGACACCAGAGCAGACCATAGAGTCACTCGTTTGAGAGAGTCGTAAGCCTGCCTGAAATCAATGAAGAGCTGGTGCACAGGTATGTTGAACTCTTGGCACTTTTCCAAAATCATTCTTATCGAGAAAAGTGCATCGGTGGTACCTTGGCCCCGCCAGAAGCCACACTGATATTCTCCAAACAGTTGTTCAGCAAAAGGATTGATTTTGGATAGCAAAATGTTGGGAAAGATCTTATATGCTGTGCAGAGGAGAGCGATTCCTCTGTAGTTTGCACATTGTAGGCGATTACATTTTTTATGGATTGGTATCAGCAAAGCTGTGTTCCAGTTCTGTGGCATGGTTTCAGTCCTCCAGATCATTTGAACAAGTTCAAACAATCTTAAGGATAGAGTTTCGCCACCATGTACAATCATTTCGGATGTTATATCGTCGATACCAGGTGCTTTATTGCGTTTTAATTTAGACAGCGCTGCTTCGAATTCCTCTTTGGTTGGTTCGTCTACATGTACCTTTGACGCACGGATAAGCTTTTCTCGTCGCCCGACTTGTTGCTGGTCACTTAAGTTGAGAAGATTCTCAAAATAAGCGGCCCAAGTATCTAAAATATTTTTCAAGTCTACTTGTAGCTCCCCATCTTCGTTTTGAATAGCAGTCGATCTAGTTTGAGGGCCCTTCTTCAAGGGTTTAACACTTTCCTTATTGAAGCTTTCAATCTTCTCACACTGTCACTTCCACCATTCTCTTTGGTGCGTCTACATATCTTTGTAACGGCTTGTCTTGCCTGTTTATAGTTCTCCTTCGTGAACCTGGTGTTGCGTTCTTGTAGACATTTTAGATAGCAATCTCTTCTGTATTGAATAGCGTCAAGGCATACTTGATCCATCCATGGCTTCTGGGAGTGGTTCTGTGGTCGTCCAAGTATTCCCTCAGCAGCGCTTAGAACAGCATCTTTGAGCAAATACCATGACTTATCGACGTCTCCATTAATGGTTTCTGATTTTTCCAATGTTTCAGCAATATGGTTTTGATATCTCTCTTCCGTTCCAGCATTCTTGAATGATGAAATATTAAAACCTTCCCGTTGATTGAATTTTGGATTGCCTGGATTTGAGAAGTGAAACCTTACCTTAGCACATACAAGGAAGTGGTCACTTCCAATTTATGCATGCACCTCTGAGGTATCGCACATCCATAACGCTCCAGCTCGAAAAATGCTGTTACTAGAATGTGATCAATTTGATTTCGAGTGTTTCCATTCGGTGAGACCCAAGTCTGCTTATGAATCGATCGATGCGGGAAGAAAGTACTGACAATATTCAAATTATTTGAAAATGCAAACTCAGTCATTCTCTCACCATTATCCTTCGAATTCAAATGCAGGCTGTTAGGACCCACCACATTTCCATAAGAGATATCTCCTCCAACCTGCCCATTAAAATCACCAAGAACCATAATGAAGTCACGTGTTGGTGTTTGTTTCATAACCTCTTCCAGTGCTATGTAGAAATTATCCTTCTTGTTGACGTTCTTAGCTACAAAATTCAATCATCCTATCTCCTGTTTCCTCAATCCCATTTTAAACTACTCTCTCGACCTCTTCTGCCCCCACACTTGCCTTCCAGTCCCTCATCACAACGTGACAGCAGCCCTTCCCTTTCTCTTTCAGAATCTCTTCAATCCGGTCATAAACCCTGATCATAGTCACTTCTAGTCACTTGAATGACTAGGATACTCTTTGGAGCGCTGTTTATCTTTAATGCTGTAATTCTATTACAGTTATATATTACCTTACTTAATACAAGTCTTTAATCTGCAATTTACAATAAAACCCCCTCCGTTCTTTCCTCGCTTTCCTCCACTGAAGCAAAACATAGCGTCTTCCATATGTTCCCCACCGAATCCTGATTATCTTACTTCACAAATCCCAACTATATCCATGTTATTTTTAATCATTTTCCTTCTCAAGTTTTCTAGCTTTCTTCCTTAAGCATACTTCTCACATTACACGTTCCAACCCTAACTTTGTTATCACTTCTCCTCTCCAGTTCACGTGAAGTCCTTGTACACTTTGAACACCCGGAAATCCGATTGGGAAACTATTCGCATTTAGTATTCTGTTATAACTGTCTTGCCGATACAGTTAAGCCAGGATATGTATGATAAAAACCAATATGGCCTTTGTCCAAAAAAAATCTCTAAACTGAAGTATTTATTCAGTCATTTCATCTTGATTTCTAGAACAAACAAAAAATTATTATGTCTAACATGCAAAAAAAAAACCATCAATGTGTGAAACAATAAAAGAAAATAATGTTGATTGTAGTAATTTTTATTAATTTTTATTAACTATTTTTTCTTTTAATCCCCATATAGAAGAAACGCATTATTTTTAATAAAGTTAACACAATATTTATTAATATTTTTGCCTTCTTTTACATAATTTTTTTTTCAATAAACTTAATATAATTCACGTGCATAATAAAAATGTTCATCACATATTTTCCTTTTCAATTTATTTTATAAATAAAAAATCACCACTTGTTTTTTTTCTCTCGTTTACGTAGATTTCTACCTAAACGAGAGAAAAAAAACAAGTTGATCACATAAACATTTTCTCTTACAAAAAACCAATGCATCGGAACGAATTAAAAAAAAGACTACAAAAAAATCACAGGATGATTCTATTCAATTGCATATTACATTGGTTTTCATCTAATTCAAAAAAACATAAACGATAATAGGGATCAACTTTTAACATAAACAATAATCATTTATTGCGAATACTTCAATATTATCTGGTTTTTTCCATCATAAATAAATCGAAACGTTTTAAATTAGAAACGATCATATACATTTGGAGTTCTTTTTTCACGTTTTCACAATAAAACAATATAAAACAGGAAGAGATCATATTTTTTCAATTCTTTTATATACAAAATATTTATATACAAAAAATGCAAACATATAATAATCTATATTTGAGAAGATATAATCTTGATAGTTCGAGGGTGAGCTAAAAGTTACTTGTACTGCCTGATTATGTTAAAGAAGATGTTAATAAAAAAATGTTATGTTAATGAAAAATGTAATGTGATGCTACAGATGGAACATGGAAAAGTGTTTCGCTCCGGAGTTAGCCTTTGCTGTTAGATATAACTGTCAAGCCCTATTTAATAAATCGCGTTTTGAATATCCTCTTCAAAACTCTTATTCAAACTCTTCACGTATGAATCAAAATCGTGAGCGATATCGTGATTCATTTGACTTTTATTACACGTTGGCAGGAAACTCAAATTTAACACGAGTTATCCCACAGATATCAAATATTTATATTTTGGTCGAGTACGTCTTGCAGTCTGAGAACTGTCCCGGTAAATCAATAGAGCTTTATCACTAAAGCTATTCGCTCTCTCTTTTTACCGTTATTTCCTTTGGCTACTGGAGCAATTCGGAAAAGTCGGGTAAGAATTAAATTCGAAAGTAAAAATACTTATTTAAATTCAAAATTAAGTCTGAAATTTATTTAACAAATTTGCTCTATATATCAAAATATTTTTACATAATTTACTTCCCCAATTACAATAAAAAGTAATTTCTTTATGTACTACATATCTATTCTCTCTATTCTCCCCACCAAAATCAATAAAAATTTACTGGTTGTTATATACTTAAAATACTTAAAATATTTATATATCAAAATTGGTCAGTCATCAATAAAGGAAAATATTATTGAAAAAATAAAAGTAATTAAAAATGTAATATAATATCTTTCGTTTTATATTTTCTTCACACACTTATTTTAATGTTATGAAATAATATCTGACCGAGTTTTTATTATTTTTGTTTACATATTTTTCTTTGAATACATACGTTATGGTAAGTTGTGACAATTATAAAAAATTAGATTTATAGTATTTCAATATAGTTTTTACGTCACGTGTAATAATGAATTTAAATTTTGCTACCATGAGTAATTGTTGATTTATTGTTATGATTCTTGTTTTTCGTTTTATGATTGTTTTATCTACAAGATAGTGGTTACATTTAAGATGTAGTACACCTAACTACTTTGCTAACACCTTTACACAGAACTCAAATTGTTCTTACTTCTGTATTTGATTGTAGGTCTTCCCAAACGCTACATGTTAGGGCATAACAATTCAAAGAACTCGTATTACATTTTCTTCTTCTTCTACACCTTTTCTTGGAACACCTTTTATGTTTTTAATGGAGTGGTTTTCCGTTGCGTTGCCCATCCTGATGCCGTTTGTCTCGAAGGACTCATCCACCTTTGGGGACAGTTTCCCACCCCCAGAACAACAGAGTGCCCGTTCTATCTTTTGGGTTCATCCGCCCTCGGAGGAGGCCGTTGACCCTTGAAAGAGAGTTTGACTTCTTATTCCAGAAGTCGCTCGGTCGTCAGCTCCTCATTGGTATACCACATGAAGGCACGAGGTTGACATTTTGGAAGGTAAAACTTTTATTATTAAATTATTGATTAATTTAATTTAAAAAAAAAAATTATATAAACAAACAAATTGTTAGACTTAAATTAAATAGGTGATTGTTGAAAATTTAGTGTAAACACCAAAAATTGTTGCACCAAAGTAAACGGGTGATTGTTGAAAAAAAATTGTGTAAGTGCCAAAATAATGGAATCAAATTAAACGTGATTGTTGAAAAAATAGTGTAAATGCGTAAATCTTTGCACCAAAATAAACAGGTGACTGTTGAAAATTTATTGTAACTACAAAAATTGTGCCAAAATAAACGAATGGTGAAAAAATTGTGCAAATATGTTGCTGATAGTTGCTTGTATTATTCAACAACGTTCAAGGGGTTTTGGATGTAATATAATCTTAAAATGTGTAATACAACCTTCAATATTAAATGTGTATTGTTTAGTTTTGAAGAATCTGTGTTCGTAGTAGCTACCTTAACACAAATAGCATTTTTGCTGAAATAGTAAATTTACTGTTTTCTTCTTACCATATTTGGTCTAGACAATGTTCCTTAACTTAGGCATATTTGACGTGGGATCAGAGACCAAATTAGACATTAGTGACCTAGGAGATAAACTTTGAACCAAATTTCAAACTCTACAACATCTTCTGTTCTAGTCTTATATAAGGTTTCCTTAAATTAAATATTTTAATACTAATTCATCTCTTTTGTTTGTGTTTTTATACTCACCCACCATCACTGTTAATATTAGAAGAACCCGTTCTTAGGAACAGTGCACCAAAATAATTATCAAACCAAATGTATAAGCGTCAGCATAAAGTTGAGGCCATAAACTTTTAAAAGTTGATTTTTTGTTTCAATTTTTATATTACAAACAATAAATTAAAAAGAAAAATTAGTGCTTGTGATGATTACCCATTTTATCTATAAACGTAATTGACCATCAAATATTAATTGTACAATTAAATTTATGTTGATGATTTCGAACAAACATTTATGTCGGAATATAGACATTAAAGGTAGAAATGATCACTGTAACATTGTCGGTCAAATTTATACATTTTTTTTCGTTTTATCTCAAGCATTTGTTCAAATAGAAATGGTCAAGTATAAGGTTGTGACTGGATTAGTAATATTTCATTAATTATTATCAGCCATTAATTACTACGTTTGATTTTCAATATTTTAGAACAAAAAAATAACGCATATGAGTACGATAGAAAATTGTGATACACATCTTAATCCAGCTATATTTTTTTCAAAAGTTAAAGGAAATGTCAAATTGTTCAGTGCTCGTATAGAGGTTACCAAAGAAGTTGCTGAACCATTAATGGTAAGATAAATAAAATAAAACAATTAATATTATGTTGTTTTTTATAATTTTTAATACAAGGTTGTACTATCTGTAAAACGATGTGATAACGAAATGTCTAACTGTGAAGATTATCATTCTATTAAGAGTCATGAGCTTTGCAAAATACTCGATATACATACCGATGGTTGGCTTTACTCATTGAAACAAGTCGTACCACGACCTAAATGCCATATACGACCTGTTACATTTGTTGTAAAAGATGCCAAAGCGGAAATATCAGACTATTTAATATTTCATTTGTCTGGCCATCGCTGGAAATTTTTCACAAAAGTTTATACAAAAAATATTGTTAATGATAAAAATGTTGTTGTTTTTTGCATGGAACTTCATGTTTCGATTTTAAATTCAAAAACAAAAGTTTGAAGTTTATGGATTGAAAAAAAAATTTTATTTTTATTTTAGTAAAATTATGTTTTTAAAAAATTTATTGACTGCAGGAAAAAAATGTCACTTTTACTCAAGAACTGTAGGAACAACATGAAAATAATTTATGTATACAACCAATTTATGTAAATTGACTAATCCATTTAGTTTAGCGGTTTGGTTTCATTGATTCTGGACATCTCATTTTATCGAATTTTTGAGGACCAAGCAAAAATTAATTCTAACTTAATTCTGAAAAAAATTATATTGATTTTCTTCCCATTTCCCATGAATGAATTTAGCTCAATTTGAGATATAAGCTTACGATTAGGGCATGGTCGATTAATCGATTGGGACTAAATATCGATTAACGATTAATATGAAAATTTTAACACCGATTAATCGATTAATCGATTAAATAAAATTTTCACTAATTCTAATATTTTTAATTTTTATTAAATTTTTTTAAACAAGTACGTGCGGTATATCATATTTAAAAGTTCAACTTTTACAATGACGCAAGAAAAAATAAAAATTTAATAGCTATCTATGTATTAGGAGCGTAAAGTAGGTCTTTTTTGCATAAGAGTGAAATTGTTGGTCTAAACTCTAAGCGTTAGCCGAGGGCAGCAAACACAAACACTCGAAGGCAAAAAAGTTAATTTGTACTCCGAATTACATACAAGATTTTTGTCTTGTTTCTTTAATAGGATCTGTATCACTCTCTCTGTCAGTGGAATTTTCAGAATTACAAAATTATGTGTTTAAAAATATACTGTACTAATTGAAAATGATAAGAAACTATACAAGCTGTATCCTTCATAATGGAAAGAATACTTTAAATCATAGTTTACTGGTTGGATTAATAATAAAAATATTACTTAAGGCAAAAAAAAGATTTTTTTTAAAAATATATTTGTAAATTTTAAACATTTTCATAAATTTAGATAAATCGATTAATAATTTTTTTGTTCGATTAATCGAATAACTTGCGAAATGATCAATTAATCGAACAATCGATTAATCTAACCATGCCCTACTTACGATATTACATACAGTTGTGTTATTTTATTTTAAAAATTTAGCTAAATGTCGATTGAATAATAAATTAATTATAAAACATTCATTGATTAAAAAAAATTTAAATAAAAAAAAATAACTTTGTTTAGGATATAAACTTTTTTAATTACATTTACACATCAGATTAGTATTTTATTCGTGAAGTGCAATTGTAACACAAACACGAAAATTTTTTTACTGCGTGCATTATCGCCAGTTGTGTGCCAGCTTTGTCAATTATCAGCCAGTTATGTGCCTTTGGAATTTTCGTTTGGGTAGAAGCATTGAGTGTGATTGTTATTAAAATCAACCGAGCAAATTAATGGGTGATCAAATACTTGTATATATTAAATCTTCTTCTTATTAACATCAACGACAATAAAATTTATATCGCTGTCCGTCTGATGATGTCTGATTTAATAAATTTAAACTTATTCCATATTAATATCTAACTAACATTAAGCGTTTTTGTGTATATCTTTATTGAATTTCATCTGGTCTTTTTTACAGTTTGATATTGTTTATTGTCTCTGCAAAATATCACTAATATGTTTCATTATTCAGTCTTGTAGGTGGGTATCAAATTTTCTATGTTCGGATTATAGGATTTGTTTAGACAGTTTTTGATGTGTCTTGGTAGTGGAGATGTATTTAAGAGCTTGTTACATTGGTGATCATTCTTATGGTGGCTGAGTAGACAGGGGACCATTGTTTAGTTTGATTGGAAGGATTTTAGTTTTATTGGGGAGATAGTTGTCATGCAAACCTCAGCATTCGTTGTTAATTGTGATGCCATTTTTGGCTTGGTAAGTTGTGTATTGCATTACGCAGAGCTAACGCAATCTCACCCAAGTGAGCATTCCGTATAGCAGTTACAATAGATCTATAAGCACCCTCGGATTCATTGGTTTAAGGGAGTCGGATAAAAGATTTTAAATCAAACGTCCAGTAAATTGCTTCCCATTATCACTACGCAGAATTTCGGGAACACCAAATAAAAGAAACCCGTCGTTTCGTAGAAAGGAGATTATTTTAAGGGACTTTTCATTTGTTATTGGTTTAAACAGAACAAACTTTGTGAGATGGTCCAGAACTACCAGTATCGAAATATTACCGGATTTGGAACGCGGGTAGAGCCCCATAAAATCAATATACATACGCTGCCATGGGCGTTCAGAGTGGAATCTAGATTGAATAGGTGGTCGAGAAAATTTCTTATAGATTTCATAAGACTCCACATAATTATGAACCTAGGTCTGCATACCAGCAGCCAAATTCTGTAACTGTGAAGTGGTGAAGTGTTAAAAATTTCTTCATTTCGATTTTATCACCAAATTTTTATCATTTTATCATTTTTTGCGATTCTAAGTACAATTTATGTGATGTAAGTTTTAACAAATCTTATAGCAGGCGAGTATCAAATGTCAGTGAATATAATTTTTATTGATTGTTTGTATATTCATGATTTCTAAAATAAATTAGTTTTTCTCCGATAGACAGCAAATATAAATTTTGCAGACTTATTTCAGTCAGCAAAGTGGCACTTTTCCTGCCTAGGCAGCAAAGCAAGTACTTTGCTGCCTAGGCAGCAAAATAATTAGACTTCATAGAAATAAACAGATATTGCGATTAAAAAAAAATTTTTTTAATCGATTTTTTTTTTCATTTTTAAAATTTTGCTTTATTTTTAAAGTAATAATTATTAAATTACATATCATTGTAATTAATCGGAGAAAAAATTATATGTTCAACTCAGCAGCAAGGTAGATTGACTGCCTTGGCTGAATTCCTAGCCTCGCTCGCTCGGCTATGAACTATCAACCGCGGCAGTCAATCTACTACTTTGCTGCCTAGTTAAACAAATAACTATTTTCGGCAAACGGCTGTAAAGTTTAACTTTACTGCCGCTAGGGAGTTAGCTAAAATCTTACTTTTTAACCTGACAGCAAAAGTAACGTCTAGCGACAGCAAAAGTAACGCCATTTTTATTTTATATTACGGAGGCTGTAAAGTAGCATTTGTTATTTGTTAGTTTGTTATTTTTTCAAACATGTTGTATAACCATGACAACAAAAAATAAGTTGATTCTCATATTATGAAATTTCGAAAAGGCTGCTTTGATAAAAGAATTTTATTCATACAAATTTAAATGTTTTTTTCTCTTTTTTGGAAGTAATTATGACGATAAAAATTCATATTTATAAAAAGTTTGATGTATTAATTTCATATTTATAAAAAGTTTAAACGTTTGCCGAAAAAATAGTGTATTTAATTCGGAGCTAAAGTGACTTTTTGTGTTTCGTCTATAATTGTCGGCCTCCCTGCGGTCGGCCGTCAAACTATAGACTCAACACAAAAAGTATCACTTTAGCTCCTAATTAAATAATGTTCTATTTTTTGAATAAAATATCAAATATTAATTACACGTTGAGTGTAATTAATATTTGATTGTATTAAATAAACTGAAAACATCATTCACTTCATGTCGTCAGTTTTACAAAGGCGTATTTATGGGAGACGCCGAAATCAACGAGATGCGAAGTAAACTACTGTTTTGTGTTATTATATATATAAAAGAAAAAACTTATTTTGACTTTAGTTGGGTCATAATTGAGGGTCTAACAAAAAGGACTTTGTTTCTCTATTGTTAAAGAATTTGAACGAATTCTATAATATTTTTAAATCATAATCTATTAATCGTACCTAACTACAGACAAAAACTGTGTTTAAAAACTAAGTTATTGTAATTATTATAGTCACCTCAATTCTATTGAAAAACAAAGTTCTTTTTGGTGGACTCGATATCTAAACACAGTTTTTTAATCTTTACGTAATCTAGTACAGTAAGAATTGAGCGAAGTACAGTACAGTAAGTAGGTACACCTAGTACAGTAAGAATTGAATTCTCTTGATCCCTTTTTTAGTCTAAGCGATGGGCAGTTTGTTGATTTATTTAGATTAAACAAAAATTTAACAGTTCAAATAATTCGAAAAATCCAACCATTTTTACAGCCAAGAGAGAATGTAAGTGGGCTTTCTAGCTCATTGAGAATTTTAACAGCACTTAATTTTTATGCAACTGGTATGTATTTTTATGCTAAAATTACAAATAAATATGCATTTACAATAAAAAATGTTTATAGGAGGATATCAACGAAGTGTTGGGCAAAACATTTTTTTGTCGATTTCCCAAAGCAGTGTAAGCCGATGCATTGAGGAAGTGTCAATTGCACTTCACCATAGCGCTAATGAATATATTCGATTTCCTGTGGAATCAGAATATGAAAGCATAAAACTCAGGTAATACATTCTATTTATAGTTCGTGTCCAGCATACAAATATATTTATACATATTTATACCAATAAAATCGTTTATGTCAACATTATATAAAATATTATTTTGTTTCTTATTTAAAGGTTTTATGAACAATTTGGATTCCCTGGAATAATTGGTATAGTGGATGGAACACACATAAAAATTATTTCACCGCGTAAAGAAATCGAGCATATTTATTACTGCCGCAAAGGTGGCTATTCGAAAAATGTGCAAATTGTAATATGTGTTTCTTACTGTATTATAACCAATATTTTAATATTTTTCAATTTCTATTCCACGGGCCAAGGTTTGCGGACCAAATTTAGAAATATACAATGTGAACGCAAAATTCGGAGGTGCAACACACAATTCGTTTACATGGCGTTCTTCTAAATATAAGGCAAATCTCGAAAACGCATATCAAAATGGGTTAAGAGATTTTTGCGTTTTAGGTAACAAAAACATTAAGGGTGTTATGTTTAAGTGCCACCCCCGTGGTTGAATGATATAATTGTGTTAAAAAAGTTTTAGTTTTAAAAAATTTTTTTCGAAGATTTATTATAATAAATCATTACTTTATAGACTAAGAGCCCGCGACGGCCAGACCTTCGTTATTTTATAAAAGCTGGAAGTTTCTCTGCGCATACCCCCTACTTAGGTAGGAACGATTAGCAACATATGAAGCTTGCATCATGGTGGCTTTGGCAGGGAGCAGGTAACAAAGCCTCCAACCTGCTCCCTGCCAAAGGCACCATGATCCAAACTTCATATGTCGCTAATCTTTCCTACCTGAGTAGGGGGTATGCGCAGAAAAACTGTCAGCTTTTATAAAATAACGAAGGTCTGGCCGTCGCGGGCTCTTGTTCTATTAACTTTTAAAATAAAATTTATATTCAATCTTAAAAGCATTCTGCAATTTATTAAAAACTATTCGATTCTACAATTTATTAAAAGTAAAAATATTGTTTCATTAATAGGAGATAGCGGTTATCCGCTACAACCATGGTTGATGACTCCAATATCATCAGAGTCATCGATAGCAGAATCAAATTACAACAAAGCTCATAAAAAAACACGACAAATAGTAGAGCGATGCATTGGTGTTTTGAAAAGCCGCTTTAGGTGCCTCCTTCATCAAAGAGTTTTGTGCTACTCTCCTGAAAAATGTGGTCTCATCATAAATGCCTGTGTCATTCTTCATAATTTTCTGATAAGAGAAAATTATTATCATGAGAATGAAATAATTGAAAACGAGGATTCAGGTGGTACCAACTTTGACAGGACTTCTTCTGAAGGCAACAGCTTTTTCTCGCAAGCAAGGCAGATACAGCAACAAATTATAAGAAGTAGTTTTACTGACATTTAAAATCAAAATTATATTTAAAAATTCTGTGTTTTAGAGTTTATTAGTTTTTATGAATATGACGATATATTTTGTGACCCAAAACATAAAAAAAAAACCTTGATGTAAATCCAAACATACTTTATTTGCAATAAAAAAATTGGTTTACATAAAAAATGTACATTAATTATTTTCACATTCCCAGGTTAGAAATGCCAAGGCTTATCGAATGGGCCAAGATTGGCCCAAGCTTGGAAAACTAAGAAATGATTATCAAGGCATGGCCAAGTCTTAGTCTGATACACTTTGTCATACTAAGCCAATGGTTAAAATAAATAAATAAGTTTAACATTTGACTACTATATTTAGTTTTGGGCCAATCTTTGTCCAATGTTGAAACAAAATTATTGTAATCGTTGTATAATTTCAGCATTTTTATATTTTTAAGATCAATGTATAGAAGGCCATCATCAGTGCAATGATGGAATGTAACCAACAAATTTACAATATATGAGGGAATTCCATTACAATACCCGGGTAAGAAAAAGGCTAAGTGGCCAGACCTGGGCCCAGCCTGCACCACAGTTTTTGGGGTTTGGGCCAGACTTAATATTTGCGAACGGCCCAAGCTTGGGCCAAGTGTGGACTGATGTCCTTGGGTCAAGTCTGGCAAATAAGACTTGAGCCAGGTCTTCCAAACCAGTTTTTTCCCAGACCTCCTTTAAATGGAAAGAAGTTGTGGAAAGAGTAACATATATAAAATTAGAGAAAAACTTAATATGGCTTGCACATGTTTACACTAAATTAGACTAGTGAATAATGCGTAACATAATAAACTGAATCTTGGTTCAGTCTAGGCATTTATAACTGGCCCAGACTGAAACCAAAGCTAACTAGCCAAGGCTTGGCTCGCCAATACTGGGCCAATATTGGTTCATTGTTAATTATTGGCAGCTCCTACCCGGGGCAACCATAAATCATGCAATTCAATTCATAAACGTTAGACCGTTTGTCCAAATATCTATTTTATAATTTAATTCTTTTAAATTTTTATTAATATCTTTGTCATAAGAAGTTAATTAGTTTGTTAGATAATATTACTTTGACTAGGGTGTATCACCCACCCCATAATTTTTTTTAAATCTTTTCCTGTGCATGAATTTCATTTTTAGTTTTCCGAAAAAAAGAAAGTAAAAAATGTATTTAAACACAGCTGTTTCAAAACAAATATTTTTTTAAGCCTAAAATAAATTAAATCTAAAATAATACGTCTATCCACTCCAAAAACAAAGCATAAACTAAATAGAAATTTCCTACCGTATACCCTTCAGTCGTCTTTTCTATGGTATGGCTACGCTTTTTCATTTTTTTGTGTATTACATATATAGTTTTACTTTTATTGTTTTTTGAACAAAAATGAATTATACTATACATGCATTGAATAAAAAATTAAAAAGCTATGAATTCAATTTATTTGTTTGGAATTGGTCCAGAATTGTATTTGAATATTGTTCCAATGTGAAAAAATAATAATGGTACATGGTTATTAATCATGGTTAAAACAACATTCAACCAAGTTTATTGTAAAGCTTGTCCCAACATTGTCCGACCTTAAAACAAGCTTGGCTCAATGTAAAAACTGCTTACCTGGGTTACTAATGTTTTGCCGACAAGTACAATCGTATGAAAAAAAATATTTAAATGAAAAAAAATTAAATACAATTGGAAATATTTAACAAATTTTGTAAAATATAAATAGACATGTTGTAACATTTTGTAAAAACCAACCTTTGCCATATGCAGTATTTTATATCAAATTTATCTAGAAATAAATTTAATCTAATAAATCTAACCTCGTTAGCGCAGGTTGCGACAATCCTTGCAATTTCTGTCAAGGGTTCAGCTTTCTCCCTTTCAATTTCTATTCTTTGAACAAATTTTTGCTCATTACTTAAAAATAATCTCTCAAATTTTTCTTTTTCAATTTACAGTTTTTGTTTTTCCAGTTTCAAATATTCAGTATCAATCTTAAAATGTTTATCCATGTTTTTTTGTCTGGAGTTAATACGATTTTGTTGTGTATAGCGTCGTTCTCGGGTTGTACTAGTTCCACTTCCTTTTTCTACTGACGATGCACTTGTAGCTACCGTATTCGTACTTGCATTAGGTTCTCCTTCTTTTTGTGTTTGTGCATTATTATTTATAAGTGCATTGATATAATTATCTTCCTATAGAAAATTAGGTTATGTGATTGTGTTTAAAATTATTTTAAAATTTAATCTACATACTCGCCTAATTCAAAACTATTATCACCATTTATGGTCAGAGGAGTCAATAAAGCTTTAACTCTTAGCTCATACTCGTTAAGATGTTTTATCTTACCAATACCATTTACGCCACTCTTTGCCATGATTTGATTAATTTCTCGAGATCTTTCTTTAACAAAACTTCTGCATAGAAAAAACGATTATTTTCTTGTTGATGTTCACATTGTTTTACTAAACTATCTTACTTTTGGTCCATCCAGTATTTCCACCATCCTTTTCCTGGCTTTACAGCTCCGTTCAAAAAATTCAACTTTTTTCCTAGACTATCCCATTTCAATTGTCTATCTTTACCCCCATCAACGCTTTCAAATCTTAAATTATTATTTATATATATATATATATATATATATATATATATATATATATATATATATATATATATATATATATATATATATATGTACAGAGTCATATATAGCTATCATTCATACATACCTATCACATGCAAAATCCATATGGTTTTCCAAATAGCCGATTATGAAAATTTTTTGGGCCATCGAAGCCCGAGTAGATCTACTATTAACTGCAGACATTATTACAATTATTACAAAATTATGATTTTAGTAATTTAGTACGGCGATTTTAAAATTATTTTGTAGTGTGTGACTTTAAAAATGTTTTTTAGTTAAACACAAAATTTTTTGAACAGAAAAACAGATAACTAGATTTTAGTTTATTATTCACGTTCAAAAACATATATATATATATACGAATCATTTTGAATAACACAATTTAAGTTTTAGACAAATTTAAATATAAATAGATTTGACATAATGGCGTTCACAACACAAAAGATTCAAATTCATTTTATCGCCAAACAAAAATTCAGTGTTAACTTTTCAGTTTTAACACTTCATTCACATTGATGAGAAATCGTATTTTTACGGTGAAGTGATAAAAACTTATCACTTCACCACTTCACAGTTACAGAATTTGGCTGCAGGTCAAAAGTATAAACGACGTAAGCTTTCCAATGTCAACATAATTTTCGAAGGCAAACAGTTTGGCAGTTTAAGGTCTAGGAATCCACAGTTTGCAAGATGGAACGTCAGACAAAACAGCATCACGCTCAGGCTTAAATCGTATACATAATCTCCAATCCAGATGTCTCACTGAAGAGTATTCTACCAGGTGTGAACAAGTAAATTTAGTTGAAATAATAGAAGCAATATCATCCGTCAGTTGGACATATTTCGTTTCTGATATTGAAGCAATTTTTAGACTATGACAGCTGTGCTTTTATAAGATCTGTAAACAATTACAATCGAAACAACTACATAGCTAATGACAGCTATACCTTCTATAACCTTTTTTCAGAAGCTTTATTTAGTGTTGTGTAGATAAGCTTTGGTAAAGCTTTTAATATTAAATATAGAAGTATTTTAGAAGCTTTCATTCCGGTGGTGGGGAGAACTTCTCTGTGGAAGTTGTATCGAGACTTTATAGAAGTAAAATATAACTAGCTTCCACTTAGAAGCTTTAACGAAGCTTTATTGAAGCTAAGGCTGGTATAAATCAAAATTGAGAAGAAAGTTTGCTAGTTGGGTGTTATATGAAGGATTTTGCTCACACAAAGATATCTTGCTAATTACCGCAGGAGTAATGCCGAATGTATCCCAGAACCAAATGCCTAGGTATAATTCATCTTTCAAGCTAGGAACGAAGTATTACGTGAGCAAGATACGCTATGCTAAGGAAGAGATTCGGTGGTTTATGTGATTGTGAGGTTGAAGTACTCTTGTGGTTGGAGGCCGAATCCACTTTGTAAAATGAAGTGGATAGTGGATGATGTCCCCGTGCATACTTTTGCTGAATTTGGGACGATCGGTCTGACATTTCCCGGAGTATTTGGATAACAAGTAATACAGATCGGTTTGACGGTGTGCTCTCTACTACATCCGAGCAGAAGAGATGTTGAGAAGGCAAAGCACAATCAGTAAATCTTTGTCCAATGTGTTTACAATTCTAGCAGACCAAGTAATCAGTGGAATCCTTAGGTCTTGCTGCAACAGCTGTTGTTCGATTTGATGCGTTATATCTTGGACCTGTGTTCTGACTCGTCGTTGTTGGGTGGGTTTGTTGACTGAATATATCACCAAGCTGCGTATGCAATTCATGAATTTTGTACACTGGGAATTTGCGAGAAGAAGACGTGAGTGAAGGAGAAGTTATTCCACAATTTCTCAAAACGTTGACATAGTACTTTGAGTTCATCTAAGGTCCTCAATAGAGTAGTTGTTTTCGCATTTTGTTAGTCCAAACTCAAACATTTGCTGGCTATCTCTAGAATCTCTGGCTCAGAGTAACGGTGTGATAGACGGCCATTTATTTCTTCTAACCCCAGGAGGAATGTGTGAATTCTGAGATGGGTTCTTTGTATTTTTGTTTTCTACTTAACAAAATACGAAGTATTGCGCGGTAGTCAGTTTGAGCACCAAAGTCTCTTAATAGTGTTTCCCGAAAGATAGGATATGTGACAATGTGATACTGGTGCGAGACGCCCCAATGCAATTTCTCTGCAGCACCTGTGAGGTATCGGGGTACTAAGGAGTCCAATTCTCCCATTGGAGTGCCATCACTTCAAGTCAATTTAAACTTTTTTTTATAAATCATTAAAATCACTTTTAGTTTCAGAAAGCGTATGAACTGAGAATTTAAAACAAAAAACCGACAACATTTAACACTTACTGTGCGTTTAAATTAAATTTAAAAATAAGTAAAGGACTAACTCCTTCTAAATTTGCGTTGAATCTAACAATATAATTAATTTTTTATGTTATTTATAAATATTTATCACAACCTTTAAAAAATTAGTTTCAATTTATTAAATCTGCTGAACTGCATTTATCGTCATTAAACAAACATTAACGTTATTTACAAAAATAAAATTTGCTGATTGGATTTTATCAGAGATTAGGCTTTAAGCTTCAATAATATTCGCTAATCGATTTCGTTTAATATAATTAATTCTACAAAATTAAATTTTTTATATAATAACAATGATTTATTATCATCGAGACGAATCCTCAGTCAAGATGAATTATTTCAAAATTATTGATCCAGTTTATATCTGCTTGATAGTTTTATCACTATATTTTGATCCTGTTTTTACTGCAAAACCATTGGTATTAATTTTAGTCTTTATTATAGCTAACTCTGTTAATCTGGTTCTATTTTGTGTTTAGAAAAAACAAATTATGCGGATAGACGCACCAACAAACTGTGATGTGCACCTTAATCCTCCTGCTTATTTTTCTGTGCTCAATTTTACGAAAACAAAAGCAGGTGTTCATTATCTAAGTGGTCGTTTGGAGGTGACAAAAGAAATAAAAGATCCTCTTACGGTGAGAAATATAACAAAAAATTCCTTTTTTTCGAAACATAAAATTCCGATTCATTTTAGTATTTATTAAATATCCAACGATGTGATAATAGTATGCTTAACTGCGAAGATTATCATTCTATGAAACTACCTCAAGTATGTCAGTTATTGAAATTACAAGACCACAGTTTTCTTCAGCTAAAGAAACCATTTGAGCCGAAAATTAAATGTCCGGTTAAGCCGAGAACGTACGTGTTGCAAAACTCAACAACTGATATATCGGAGCTAACAATTCTTCCTTTTGAAAGCGGTCGTTGGAAAATCTTTATAAGAGTATATTCAAATAATAAAATTAATGATAAGAATCTCTGTTTTTGTTTAGGAGGTTCTTTATCAGTATCGTACAATAGAAGAAAATTTTAAAGATCGTTTGGGTATATTTAATTTAGGTCATTTTGTTTTGATATTGTTAGAATTTTTAGAATTTTTGAAGAAATAAAAATCTAATTTTCAGAAAATTTTAATTAAGGATTCAGGAACTAAAAAAAAACCTCTCTGACGTACACCACCTTGTTGTTTTTTGGGCATATTCTGATACAAATGATTGAATATTTTGAATAAATTTATTGTTTGCCTTTGAAATTTTGATTAGTGTTGTGTGAATTCTTTACAAAAAGTAATTTACGTAATTCTTTACATGTAAAGAATTCGTTCTTTACATATCCGAAAATCATTGTAAAGAATGTAAAGAATGTAAAGAATGTAAAGAATGTAAACAATGTAAACAATGTAAACAATGTTAAAAAAAAACTAAAAAAATTAGTCAATTTTCTCATTAGATTAATATATAATTTAAAATGTGTAACGTGGGTAATAAATAATCTGATCGACGGATTATTTTTTAAAAATTTATTAACTGATAATTAAAAAATATCCACATATTTTCTTTTGTGATTGTTTAACGTAATTTATTCGCCTAAATGTTTGCTTAAATTTGCTTTTGTTGTGTTTTAAATTCATTATTATAAATATTAATTAATAAAATTCAAACCAATTATTTATATCAATTAACGTTTGTTGTGTTATTTTTTGTAGAAGAACTAATTTTAATTTGATTTATATAAATTTGCTGATTTCTTTTGAATAAATAATATTGTAAAACCTAGATTTAGAAAAAAAACACAAAGAAAAAATGAAAATACAACACATACCATTTTAAAGTAAAACAAAAACAAGAAACTATAATCAAATGATTCATCGGCTCATCAAATATCAGAAAATTTCTGTCTTGGAAATTTTATGTTTGCTTACATTGAAGAAAATAATCAAAAATAACCAACAGATGGTGTAACTAGGTGGTGCTCTGTTTAAGCGAGATGTTATCAGAAGTTGAAGCAAACTAAGAAATAATAGTTGGCGGAGTTCATGTTGAAAACTGTACTTCGAGAAGTTAATCAGTTGAGGTAATCTTGCCCGTTAAACGAGGCTACATTTAATAAATAGTTATAGTTGAAGACGACATTTGCCTGCACAACGAAAATAACTTAAGTCGTCAAAGTGGAGAGACAGGCCAACAAACACAAAAAATAAACAATCGAGGGGAAATTTATTACTAAGAAACATTATGGATGGAGAATTATTTGTATATATAGCTGATAAATGTTACCGATCAGTCTATTCGATTTTGGCGATCAACAGCAACACACCTATAATTGAGCTGAAATACATGGAGAATTTGGAAGAAAAAAAAACACGATATGAAGAACAACGCATGCCGCATCAAAATTTAAGTATTTGTTGATATTTATAATTTGTTTCATTTCTTAATTTATTAAATATTTGTTAATTTAAATTTTGAATCCAAAAGAAATTATAGTTGATTAAATGGAAAAATAATTGTCAAAATTTAATTTATTTTGTTTTTCTTTATTAATTGTGTTTGTGTGTTTTTTAGATATTGCTGTTTTGTGTTGTGTGTAAAAAACAAAATTAAAGAAACCGCTTCATCAGAACGTTTGAGACAAAGGCCCGTCCCACCTAAAAAAATAAATATAGCGCTGCGTGGAAGGTGACGTTACAAATGAAACTCAAACTCCTAAATAATCATAGTTTTTAAGTCAGTATATTTATCATTTAAATATTGATTTTTATTGCTCCTTTAAGAATTAAGACCAAACTTGTGCTCAAATCCAACAATGGTAATACAAATTTTGAAATGAAAAGAATTACGAATTTCGATCGCTATAAAATATTTTCCCGCATTAATATAGGAAAAGCAAGGATTGAAAATCATAAATTATGTATTAAAATTTAAACTATATTACAATAAAATTAACGATTCAACTACAATAACATGAATTTGTTGAACAGTAGCAATAGCAATTATTTTCAGTATATAAATTATCAAAGACAGGCTTTACCTGTCAATTGATAAAATGAAGAATGTCCCAACCCAAGTTTTCAACCATTCATCTTTAAAATTTAGATTAAAGAAAATGATTGTTGAGATGTCACATATATAAGCTATCTTTGTATTCAAAAGCAAAAGTTATTATAACAAATTTATTTGAACAAACAAATGATTGATTTCACAAATTTGATATTTCTGGTATCGTGAAATTGTTTATTTATATTTTAACAAGTTACTTCGGTCTGAAAGACCTAAGTATTACATTCATGAGCTCAAAGTGAAATTCTTACCCCCACTTTTTTTGACATTTCTCGACGTTTTAGGACCTCCTGATTCTAAAAAAGCAAAAAACAAAATGTATGTCTGTCTGCAGGCCGGTCGGCCGGCCGTCATTACCTACGCTCAGGGAAAACCGCTGGAGGGATTTCAAAAAATTTTTTTTCTAAAAATAGGTATACTCAAGGGACAGGTTCGAAATGGATGTCACCTAACTTAGCCCCGCCATTTTTAAGAAAATTAAAAACAAAGATTGTGCTGTATTGTGCTACAGTTGTGCTGGATGTGCTACTCAGAAAGAATGCCACATCACCAATGGAAAAAAGTTGGCACGCTGAAACAATTTTTCGAGCAGAAGTTAGCCCCGCCATTTTGAAAAATCTGAAAAACAAAGGTTGTCCTGTATTGTCCTCGAGTTGTGCTGGTTGTGCTATTTAGAAAAAAATTTCATATTCCTAGTGGAAAAATTTTATAACACTAAAATCATTTTTTCGAGTAAAAGTTAGCCCCGCCATTTTGGAAAAAAAGAAAAACAAAGGGTCTGCTGTACGGTGTTAGAGTTGTGCTAGTTGTGCTATTCAAGAACAAATTTGTACCACCAGCAGAATAATTTAAACACGCTAAAACGATTTTTCGAGTTGAAGTTAGCCCCGCCATTTTGAAAAAAATTAAAAGCAAAGGTTGTGCTGTATTGTGCTAGGGTTGTGCTGGTTGTGCTACTCAGAAATAGTTGCATATTATCAATGAAAAAAAGTTGGCATGCTGAAATGACTTTTCGAGCAGAAGTTAGCCCCGCCATTTTGAAAAAAATGAAATCCAAAGGTTGTGCTGTATTGTGCTCGAGTTGTGCTGGTTGTGCTACTTAGACAAAAATTTCGTAACCCTAACCGAACTTTTTTACAAAGTTAGCATCATTTTTTTCGAATAGAAGTTAGCCCCGCCATTTTGTAAGAAATCAAAAACAAAAGAAGTGCTGTATTGTGTTATAGTTGTGCTGGTTGTGCTACTGAAAAAAAATCGTATCACCAACAGAATAATTTAAACCACACTAAAACCATTTTTCGAATGAAAGTTAGCCCCGCCATTTTGTAAAAACCAAAGAAGAAAGGTTGTGCTGTATTGTGCTACAGTTGTGCTGGATGTGCCACTCAAAAAGAATCCCATATCAACAATGAATAAAAGTTGGCACGCTAAAACGATTTTTCGAGCAGAAGGATATTTTCGAGCAGAAAGCATTCGAGCAAAAGATTGAGCAGAAGATTAAGCAGAAGTTAGCCCCGCCATTTTGAAAAAAATGAAAAACAAAGGTTTCTATGTATTGTACTCTAGTTGTGCTGGTTGTGCTACTCAGAAAGAATTGCATAAAAGCAATGAATAAAAGTTAGCAGATTAAACCGATTTTTCGAGCAGAAGTTAGCTCCGCCACTTATAAAAAAATTAAAAACAAAGGTTGTACTGTATTGTGCCTGAGTTGTGCTGGTTGTGCTACTCAGACAAAAATTTCGTATTCCTAGCAGAAAAATTTTATAACGCTAACATCATTTCTTCAAATAGAAATTAGCCCCGCCATTTTGGAAAAAAAAAACTAAATTGAGTGCTGTATTGTGTTAAAGTTGTGCGAGTTGTGCTACTCCAAAACAAATTCATACCCACCGACGGAAAAATTTAAACACACTAAAACGATTTTTCGAGTAGAAGTTAGCTCCGCCATTTAACAAAACATAAAAAAAGCATGTTGTGCTGTATTGTACCATAGTTGTGCTGGATGTGCTACTCAAGAAAAATTCCATATCACCAATAAATAAATGGTGACAGGCTAAAACGATCATTCGAGCAGAAGGCTAAGCAGAAGTTAGCTCCGCCATTTGGCAAAAAAACAAAAACAAAGGCTGTGGTGTATTGTTCTATTGTTGTGCTAGTTGTGCTACTCAAAAAAAATTCCATACTACCAATGCAAAAATTTTGTATGTAAGGACGATTTTTTGATTAGAATTTAGCCACGTCGTTTTCGAAAAAATGAAAAACAAAAATTTTGTATATGTAGTGGTATGAAATTTGGTTTTAGCTGGCTGCTTAGAGATAGATTATATATACCCAATGAAAAATATTTTCGCTAGCATCATTTATTCTTGTAGGAATCATTGTAATTATTAATTTATAAGTACTAATAATGTAAGTGACACCTGGTGTCCGATAGCATAAATGAATCTTGCCTGTTTTGTATATATAAAATAAGGGAATCACAAAAATATATGATATTAAAAAAAATTGTAAATTTTTCCATCGGTGGGTATGAATTTGTTTTGGAGTAGCACAACTCGCACAACTTTAACACAATACAGCACTCAATTTAGTTTTTTTCCCAAAATGGCGGGGTTTACTTCTATTTGAAGATATGATGTTAGCGTTATAAAATTTTTCTGTTAGGAATACGAAATTTTTGTCTGAGTAGCACAACCAGCACAACTTAAGCACAATACAGTACAACCTTTGTTTTTTATTTTTTTCAAAGTGGCGGGGCTAACTTCTGCTCGAAAAATCGGTTTAGTCTGCCAACTTTTATTCATTGCTTATATGTAATTCTTTCTGAGTAGCACAACCAGCACAACTAGAGTACAATACATAACAACCTTTGTTTTCCATTTTTTTTCAAAATGGCGGGGCTAACTTCTGCTTAATCTTCTGCTTAATTTTCTGCTCGAATGCTTTCTGCTCGAAAATATCCTTCTACTCGAAAAATCGTTTTAGCGTGCCAACTTTTATTCATTGTTGATATGGGATTCTTTTTGAGTGGCACATCCAGCACAACTGTAGCACAATACAGCACAACCTTTCTTCTTTGGTTTTTACAAAATGGCGGGGCTAACTTTCATTCGAAAAATGGTTTTAGCGTGGTTTAAATTATTCTGTTGGTGATACGATATTTTTTCAGTAGCACAACCAGCACAACTATAACACAATACAGCACTTCTTTTGTTTTTGATTTCTTACAAAATGGCGGGGCTAACTTCTATTCGAAAAAAATGATGCTAACTTTGTAAAAAAGTTCGGTTAGGGTTACGAAATTTTTGTCTAAGTAGCACAACCAGCACAACTCGAGCACAATACAGCACAACCTTTGGATTTCATTTTTTTCAAAATGGCGGGGCTAACTTCTGCTCGAAAAGTCATTTCAGCGTGCCAACTTTTTTTCATTGATAATGTGCAACTATTTCTGAGTAGCACAACCAGCACAACCCTAGCACAATACAGCACAACCTTTGCTTTTAATTTTTTTCAAAATGGCGGGGCTAACTTCAACTCGAAAAATCGTTTTAGCGTGTTTAAATTATTCTGCTGGTGGTACAAATTTGTTCTTGAATAGCACAACTAGCACAACTCTAACACCGTACAGCAGACCCTTTGTTTTTCTTTTTTTCCAAAATGGCGGGGCTAACTTTTACTCAAAAAATGATTTTAGTGTTATAAAATTTTTCCACTAGGGATATGAAATTTTTTTCTAAATAGCACAACCAGCACAACTCGAGGACAATACAGGACAACCTTTGTTTTTCAGATTTTTCAAAATGGCGGGGCTAACTTCTGCTCGAAAAGTTGTTTCAGCGTGCCAACTTTTTTCCATTGGTGATATGGCATTCTTTCTGAGTAGCACATCCAGCACAACTGTAGCACAATACAGCACAATCTTTGTTTTTAATTTTCTTAAAAATGGCGGGGCTAAGTTAGGTGACATTCGAAATGGCCGCTGTGTTCGATAACTTTACCGGAAGTGTGTCAAAAAAATCATTATGTGTGTCAAAAATAGCAAATTTTTATATTTTTGGCTTAAAAAACGTTTATTTTAAGTGATTACGAGTAGGAACATTAAATTTGGAGAAATCTTGATGGTCGGGATTGGTATGTGAAGTCAAAAACTAGATTATTGCATTATAAGTTTGTCAAAAAAATGTTGTCAAGTGTGTCAAAAGAAAGATTTTTATTTATTTTTTTACCTAACTTTTTGGAAAAAAAAGTTGGTTTGAAATGAGGTTTTATTATTATTATAGAGAATTATGGCATAATAAGTTTGTCAAAAAAATGTTGTCAAGTGTGTCAAAAAATAATTTAACTTATTTTTTAGCTAATTTTTTGGAAGCTACATTTTTAGCTGTTTTTATGATGTAAATGTAATCGAAAATGAAATTGAACATGGAAATTTTTGAATTTGTTATAGTTTTTGAAATATTTTTGGAATTTTGAAAAAGTTTGTATTTTTGATTTTGTAATAATTTTTGCATTATTTTTAGAATTTCGGAAAAAGTTTTAATTTTTGATTTCGTAAGAATTTTTGGAATATTTTTGGAATTTTGAAAAATTTTTAATTTTTGATTTTATTATAATTTTTGGAATTTTGAAAAAATTTTAAATTTTTGATTTTGTAATAATTTTTGCATTAATTTTAGAATTTTGGAAAAAGTTTGAATTTTTAAAAATTTTTGGATTATTATTGGAATTTAGAAAAAATTTAAATATTTGATTTCATTCTAATTTTTGGAATATTTTTGGAATTTTGAAAAAGGTTTCAATTTTTGATTTCATTATAATTTTGAAAAAAGTTCTAATTTTTGATTTTGTAATAATTTTTGCAATATTTTTAGAATTTTGGAAAAGTTTGAATTTTTAAGAATTTTTGGAATATTATCGGAATTTAGAAAAAGTTTAAATATTTGATTTCATTCTAGGTTTTGGATTTTTTTTGGAATTTTGAAAAAGTTTGATTTTATTTAATTTAACAATAATTTTGGAATTTTGGATTATAATTTTCCGGCAACGTATTGATGTTTCGTGTTAGTTTTGTAATAAATTTCTAAACAGAGATAAAATTATACTTGTACTTTAACAAAGAGTTATGTTTGATATACATCGCTGCCCAAAACTAAAACCCATGTCCTCATAAAAGTTTTTTGCCGAAAACTATATCAAAATCCTTTACCCAGACCGAAGTCTTGATATCTCAGAGCTGTGAGATTTCAGCCCCTCCATATTTTGAGATTAAATTTAAAATTTATTTTTAGTATCGACTTAAACCAAAACTTAATAAGTTTTTTAGTATATTAAATGGAATACATTAATTTCTAGTGTCTTATAATTCATGGTAAAGCCTGTCTTTGATAATTTGTTTACTGAAAATAATTGCTATTGTAAATCAAGCTTGTTATATGTCTCGTATTCAACATATTGATGTTATTGTAATTAAATTGTTCCTTTTATTGCAATAAGGTTTAAATTTTAATACAAAATTTATGATTTCCAATCCTTGGTTTTTCTACCATTGTCGGAATTGTACAAAAGTTTTGTTTTCTTAAGGGAGCTGTAAAAATCACTTTAAAGCACAATTCTTTACAATTATTAATCATTCTTTAGATTCTTTGTAACGGAAATTCCACATTCATTGGGTTTTCCCGGTATCACTCTAGCACCACCCTCCACACATCTCCTGATTTTCCCGCTAGCAGTTTTCTAATCACTTCGTGTTCTCCACAAATGTTCGGTTTTCATTACACTTTTTCTCAAAAATAAACAAATAACATTTTGTTGATCAACTGTAAGCTATACGATCATGATAGATGATAGTATAGCTATAGTTGATCCAAAATCAACATTTAAATAAGTAAAACAAAACATTAAATTAAGGAACAAGTAAACTGGTTGTGTTTTTGTGATTGTTGACTATACAGTTAATACGAAGTGATTGGAGAGTTGTTGGCGGGAATATGGGATATAGAAGAGAAATAAAAATTAATTCCCGAGAGTGAGTCAATTATTTTAGTCGAAAAAATATTGATTTGGATGATCATTAAGTCCCGCGTCGTGTTAGCAGAATGTGCTATCGCTTTTCACGTTTATTAGTTTCTTTTGTAATTTTTAAAATTGTTTGTTCTTTTCAATTAAAGTAATTAAATAGTGAGTGAACATTAGTGAATTGAGTTTTATTTGTAGAGTGATAAGCTCGGTTAGCTCGATAAGCTCGGTAAGCAAGCTCGATAAGCTCGGTGCGTGCTACGATTCGAAGGTGTAGACGGGGAAACACAGTGCAACAGTGAATGGGATCAGATGGGACGCCCGCTGGGCCTGCTAGTCCTCTCCGGGTGAGTTGGTTATTTTTTGTATAATTTTAATCTATTACGGTTTAGTCAATGATGTTGTGAAGGTTTTTTTTGTGATAAGTGGAGCTCCCTGAGATGAGTCCCCGATGTTCGATTGGCCCATTTTATGGGGTCATGCGTATTTAGTGAAACGGTTAGTTTTTTTTCTACACTAGTCCGGTTATTTTTACTCGTGCCAAAAGAACCGTAAGATCGTTGGGTAAAGGTCGAGCGACCGACTCTATACATCGTGCAACTTTAGTACTAAATTAATATAAGGTGCACAGAAAAAAATGAGTTTGAAAATCTTATAATATTTTAGGAGAAACATATAATTAAAATTGGCAATTTTCTGTCTCCCAGTTTAATTTGCTGAATTTACTAAACATATTAGGATGAATTTAAAAATGTCTAACTTGCAAATTCATTAGTTAAATTATCAACTGAAATGGCTGTATCAGCCGATCCTCAATAAAATATTCAACAAATTCTTTAGTTGAAACTCAAAACTTTTACTTTAGATTCCTTTACAAGTTTTGATAAGCCAACCACTTTCTTTAGCTGATTCAAGAACAGAAATATCGCTAGTTCACCCATCGTTTTAGTTAAACTATCAATTTTCATTGTTTGTTTCAGCTATTTAAAATAACATTAAAAACCTAAGAATAATTTTTTTTTAATAATTCATTTATTATTATTATTGAATAAATATGTATTTAAACTCATCCCTTGAAATATAAAAATATAAATATGCTCTTTAAATTCATTTGCCGTACTACTGCTACCAGTGTTAGAAACATCTTCGGTTTTCACATATTGGTCGAATTGGTAAGAAAATATTGACCATTTTAAGGAAAAGGGCTAGTTTTATTAGGTAAAGTATTCAACCTGAAATTAGGTTATTAGTTTATTATAAAAAAAAAAAACTTCTATTTTTTTTTATAAATATATTACCAGCGCAATTTTTTTCTGGCGAAATATGGGCCATTCCTTAAAAAGGCATTGTTGTAAGAATGATAGACTGCATGGTTACTTCCACTTCTCTAAAACTGAGCTTTCCGGATCACCAGGATTTTTTTTTTTAGCCAATATTGGATAATATACTACTAATTTTAAACAAAATTTTAACCATTTTCGAACTGTAATTTAAATGATGTTCTTGTATTGAATCATTTATCATGTGATAAATGTAATAAATTTTATAATGGTCAAGTTGGTCGAAGATTTGAAAGACGTTCAGTAGAATCTTTACAGTTTTTGAGATTTGAAACCTCTTGAGGCGTTTATCGAAGCGAAATGAATGAAGAAGTTGATATTATATTTTTGCCGTTAGGTACCCTGGATATGTTTCAATTTAAATTTTTTGAAAATATTTTGATCAAAATAATTTTTTTTATAAATATTAAATATATTACCCTAATTATGGTAAATTAGTGTGAAGACTACTATAAAAATGTTCTAAACATTTTTTTCAAGTTTTACCGTTGATTGTGTTGAGTGGCCTAGAGGCTAGCATGCTGAAATGCATTTCAAACTCGAAAGATCCGGGTTCGATAACCGGAAATAAAAGAAAGAAAGAAATTCGAAAGCTATAACCATAAAATGGAGTCAATTTTTAAATAAAATGGGTCATATTTGTATTTATATAATAAAAACAATAAAACAAAAAAATATAAGACGTAGCAAAACTAAATTCCAATTTTTCAATATGTTTCACCAATTAATTGTATGTGGTTTTTACTTCACCACAATTTTAAATTGTGTGAAGTAATGCAATCTATCGTGAAAAAAAAAAATCTTACATACCCCAAATTTTGTTTTTTCTTTTGTTTTGGACCATCCTCTATCCAAATAGCCAATAAAAATTTTGGTGTACGTCTGTGTGTGGGTGGGTGGGTGGGTGGGTGGGTGGTTGAGTTTTCTGCATAGGATCTTGATGAAACTTTGGCAAATGATACAGGTTCACTTGAAAATAGAAGATCTGGATTCATTTTAAATTTGGACAAAATGGCGGGGGGTCTCCCGAACACCTCTAAGTTTAAATCTTGAATAACTTCTGATCCCGAGCTATGATCTTATTGAAACTTAGTATATAAGGTTTAAGTACTGTTTCCAATACTTCTGCATACCAACTTCCGGTTTGTCACTTCCGGTTAAAAAGTTTTTTTTTCAGGTGTTTATCCCTACTGTAGCCTACAATTACCAATCGATTTTCATGAAACGTTGCGAAAAGCTTTTAAATAACATGAAAAAGATTTTATCAGCTTTTGGCGCACATGGGATAAAGGGTTGGGGGGTCCACCATACAACAGGTGGTTTTTTCCACAAAGTTTTTATGTTTGTTGGGAGCATAAAACATTCATTCGTGAATGAATTTTGATGACACTTTGGAAAAAGATGCAAACATGTATGACAAAGAACTGATTAGTTTTTGAGCGATAGTGAACAAAGTGGTGGGGGGTCCCTGGAGCACCTGTTTTTTTGAAAGCTCTATAACTTCTGTACCCGATAAGCGAATTGGATGAAACTTGGTACATGAGTATGTAGTACGGTTTAAAATAGTTCTGCATCCCAACTTCCGGTTTTTCACTTCCGGTAAAAAAAATTTGTTTGTACTTTTTTGAAGTTTTTTCAGTGTCTTTATGCACTCTACAGCCTACAATAATGAAGTGATTATAATGAAACTTATGGAATAGGGTTTCAATTAGTGTGAAAAGATAATTATCATGTTTTGGGACACATTGATCAAAGTGGTTGGGGGTCTACCATACAAATGCTGACTTTTCACACTTTGTTTTTTAATTTTGTTGGGAGCATACAGACTTCATTCATTATTCAATTTTAATGACACTTTGGAAAAAGATGGAAACTTAAGTAACAAAGAACTGATTAGTTTTTGGATAATATTGGAATAAGTGGTGGGGGTCCTCCCGAACACCTGTTTAATGTGTCACACTTTTTTCAATGTTTGTTGGGAGCACACAGCATTCGTCCGTGAACGAATTTTGATGACACTTTGGAAAAAGATGCAAACATGTATGGCAAAGAACTGATTAGTTTTTGAGCGATTGTGAACAAAGTGGTGGGGGGTCCCTGGAGCACCTTTTTTTTTGAAAGCTCTATAACTTCTGTACGTGATAAGCGAATTGGATGAAACTTGGTATATGAGTATGTAGTACGGTTTAAAATAGTTCTGCATCCCAACTTCCGGTTTTTCACTTCCGGTAAAAAAAATTTGTTTGTACTTTTTTGAAGTTTTTTCAGTGTCTTTATGCACACTACAGCCCACAATAATGAAGTGATTATAATGAAACTTATGGAATAGGTATTCAATTAGTGTGAAAAGATAATTATCATGTTTTGGGACACATTGATCAAAGTGGTGGGGGGTCTACCATACAAATGCTGACTTTTCACACTTTGTTTTTTAAGTTTGTTGGGAGCATACAGACTTCATTCATTATTCAATTTTAATGACACTTTGGAAAAAGATGGAAACTTAAGTAACAAAGAACTGATTAGTTTTTGGATAATATTGGAATAAGTGGTGGGGGTCCTCCCGAACACCTGTTTAATGTGTCACACTTTTTTCAATGTTTGTTGGGAGCACACAGCATTCGTCCGTGAACGAATTTTGATGACACTTTGGAAAAAGATGCAAACATGTATGGCAAAGAACTGATTAGTTTTTGAACGATAGTGAACAAAGTGGTGGGGGGTCCCTGGAGCACCTGTTTTTTTGAAAGCTTGTAATGAAATCGACTGGGTGTTGAGAATTTGTATTAAAACTATTTAAAACCTATAATGAAATTTGCACTTATTGAATGCACTTATTTATGTGTTTGTTTCGACAAAAAAATATTATAAACAAACAGTCCAAAGTATTTTCGAATTTAAAACTTTCCGAAAATCAAAATTTAACACCACTGCAAATAAAGTTTGTGATTCGTCATGAAAGCATAACAAATGTCATGAAATCTTAACAAATGCAAAATTGTTATTGTCATGATGATAAATGTCATCATAACAAATGCAAAAATATTGCAAGTTGCAAGTTTTTTTTTAGTCAATTTTTTTTTCTTAAAGTTCTCTATGTGGAATATACGCTAAAAAAATGGTTTGTATTATTAATTACAATCAGTTTTATAACCTTTCATTTATATTGGAGTTTTTATTGTTGATCCTAAATGGTTTTTTTTTGAAGTTTAGGACAGGAAAATAATTCTAACCTAAAAAAACGAAGAGTTTGAATAGTTATAAGATTGGTGGTGGATTATTAGGACATTCATTAGATGTTCGTTCGGGTGGCGAAGCACCGAATAGTATTGTTTCTGGTTCTGATAAAACCGCTGAAATTTGGAATAAGTTTGAGTAAGGAAAATCTATGATCGGTTGCACCGTCATAGTTGAGAATAAATCATTAACTAAGTAATATTTTTATTTTTAGAAATACATTCGTAGAAGGCCTTACGCTAGTTGGTCGTTCCAATTTTATTTCATGCGTTGTTCTTCGTTTCCTTGAAGAAGGACATGCAGTTTGTACCGACTCCAAATATTTGATAGGTATATATATACTGGGATGCATGACGCCGTTTTTTTTTTGAAATGACAGGACATACTGATTGTGTTCGGGGTATGGTTAGACTTCAAATTGATGGATTGTTGAGTTGCAGTAATGATGCTGTAATCAAGCTAGGGAACGAAGAAGTAGAAGTCGTTCGTGATTGTTATGGGCATAGCAAGTATATTTATAGTATATCGTTTCACAAAGATGTTGACAATTTTGTAACTGGAAGTGACGAGTCAACAATTCGTTAATGGAGTATAAAAATCGGGGCTCTGGGTGACAGTTTAACCTTATCAGCACAATCGGGGTGGACAGTCGCAATACTAAATAATGGCGATATTGCAACAGATATAAGTGATGCTGTTAGGTGAGTAGTTTTTGCTGTAAACTAACGAATTGCTGAAACTGAAATTCAAAATGCATTCACCAAAGTTGCAGAACCTAGAGAATTAGAACAAGCTGAAAGTTGGGAGGTAGGAAAGTTTTTTTTTCTTGTTTATCTATTTGTTCAAAAAAAATTTTTTGTTGATCCAGGGGTGCGTTCTTTTTATTTTTTTTGTTTGAGTCGTTCATGGTCATTTTGTGGTTGGGTTGGGGTACCTGGTTATTCGATGTCGAAAAATGTTTTTTTTTTCGTGGAGGGGAAGAGAAGGTGATTGATCGGGGAAGTTTGTTTGAGTTTTTTTTGAGTTTTTTCTTTCTTCTGGAATTGGTGCTCAAGCCGAGCAGATCGTTCGTTAGACGTTGAATTTATTAATTAAACCAAAAATAAAATAAAATGAATTGTGTTTTTTTGTTTGAAGAAAGTTTTTTTTGTGAAACATTTGAAAAACATGTGGTTTTCCTTGTTTTATTTTTCGAACAGAAATGAAGTTTAAAGTTCGGTATAATCATTTAGTTAATAATTAAAAGAAAAAAAAACAAAAAGAAATAATCTAATTAAATATAAATGAATATTTTTTTTTTGGTACATAAATTAAGTTTAAAGGTAATGTCAATAGACATAGTGAAACTTATATAAATTATTAATTACTAAGAAACTGAATGTACGCTCATAGTGCTACGTCGCTATCAAATTAAATTTAGATTGATTTATTATTTTAAATAAACAAAACTTGAGTGGACATTAGTAAAGTTATTTTAAAAACATAAAATTTTGGTTCCTGCCCTAATTGAAAAGAGGTGGTTTTCTTGATATAGTTTTATCCTAACTGTACTCTTGATGATTGAAATAGTGCTAGCAATAAAAAAAAAACCACAATATGGAAAGTGAAGGATTGATTGATTTATTGATTTACTGATTGATAGCACCTCTATTGATTTATGGAATACTGAGGTCTTGTCTGGGGACCTAGTCAGAATTTACTGTGTTTGAATAAAGGATCTTGGCCTAAACATTTTTTTATTTTGTATGGGGGATGTATTGGAAGCAAAATCCTCGAGTAATTCGTTAAGTTAGCTATATTTCGGATGCCGCTGATGGAAGAATAGTAAGAAGGAACTAATTTAACGAATGCAGAAGGTGTTACTATCAACAATTGTCAACCGGCTGGGTTCGTACCATCGTGATCTAGGATATTTAAAATTTGTTTTTTGTTAAGTATTTATACCTTGATTTGAGATTGTATGTTCTCTTATATATATATGTGGATGTGTATGTGTATATATATATATATATATATATATAGTGTTATATGTATGTATATATATATATATCTGCCAGTATAATTTTTATATTTTTTTTAGTAATATGCTAATAATGGGTGGCAATTATCCGCTCGAAATGCCTTAAAAACAAAATTTTTTTGGAGTTCTGCAGATGCTTCTAGAACCATCGCTTCGAAGGGATTCGCACGGTTAAGGATGTGGCAGTTAGTTGGTGTTATTGCCGTGAAACGATCTCAACACGCACACTACTGTAAACCATTTTTGGTTCTGGTCCTAGGATGACCACGATAGCTTTCTCATGGTGACCAGGAGGATACGGTGAGTACCATGACTCGAAATCCAATGTTATTTTATTTAATACCAACAACCTAGTCGTAATGATGCCCCTTCAATTCTCATATTCATTCCTGCGATAATTATGTTGGACTGCAGTCGCCATACTAAACGAACTCCACCCAACCGATCAGAGCATAGACCAATACTTTGCGCAGGATATGGCACTACATGTTTATGTATATAATTCTCTTTTCCATCTAAGCTTGAGCTCCGACAATACATCGAAGCTTAGCTTAACCAACTGCAACCGCCACAAGCTCTATAACTTCTGTACGTGATAAGCGAATTAGATGAAACTTGGTACATGAGTATGTAGTACAGTTTAAAATAGTTCTGCATCCCAACTTCCGGTTTTTCACTTCCGGTAAAAAAATTTTTTTTTTACTTTTTTGAAGTTTTTTCAGTGTCTTTATGCACACTACAGCCTACAATAATGAAGTGATTATGATGAAACTTATGGAATAGGGTTCCAATTAGTGTGAAAAGATAATTATCATGTTTTGGGACACATTGATCAAAGTGGTGGGGGTCTACCATACAAATGCTGACTTTTCACACTTTGTTTTTTAAGTTTGTTGGGAGCATACAGACTTCGTTCATTAATTTATTTTAATGACACTTTGGAAAATGATGGAGACTTAAGTAACAAAGAACTGATTAGTTTTTGGATAATATTGGAATAAGTGGTGAGGGTCCTCCCGAACACCTGTTTAATGTGTCACACTTTTTTCAATGTTTGTTGGGAGCACACAGCATTCGTTCGTGAATGAATTTTGATGACACTTTGGAAAAAGATGCAAACATGTATGGCAAAGAACTGATTAGTTTTTGAGCGATAGTGAACAAAGTGGTGGGGGGTACCTGGAGCACCTGTTTTTTTGAAAGCTCTAAAACTTCTGTACCTGATAAGCGAATTGGATGAAACTTGGTACATGAGTATGTAGTACGGTTTAAAATAGTTCTGCATCCCAACTTCCGGTTTTTTACTTCCGGTAAAAAAAAAATTTTTGTACTTTTTTAAAGTTTTGTCAGTGTCTTTATGCACACTACAGCCTACAATAACGAAGTGATTATGATGAAACTTATGGAATAGGGTTCCAATTAGTGTTTGTTGGAAGCATACAACATTCGTTCGTTAAGTAATTTTGATTACACTTTGCAAAAAGATGCAAATATGTATGGCAAGGAACTGATTAGTTTTTTTAGTGATAGTGAACAAAGTGGTAGGGGGTCCTCCAAGCACCTGTTATTTTGGAAGCTCAATAGCTTCTGTACCTGATAATCGAGTTGGATGAAATTTGGTACATACACATTTAGTACGGTTTACAACAGTTCTGCATCCTAACTTCCGCTTTGTCACTTCTGATAAAATTTTTTTTACTTTTTCTCGTACAACAGAATTTATGTTTGTTGGGATACTACTGCCTGCTTTAATATTTTTATTATTAGAACTACGAAGTCCATAATATTGGTTAGCTTTTAATTAAAGTATTTTATGGATATTAGCTCATTATATATCCAGAACACTATGTTTCCAGAGCTGTGGTGAAGTCAGCCTATGCATCAGCGTCGCAATATTTTTTTTGTAATTCTTTCGATAATAAGTATAATCTTCACTTTAACTAATTCTAATGCCATCCGTTTCTGCTTAGATTTCACTTATTTCACTTTCTACATTTTGACTACTGGTGGTTGCTGCTCGCATCCCTCCTCCCTTCTCCCTTAGAGTTCATTTTTTTTTTCTATCATCAAGGACTGCAGATTTTTTTTTTTGTGAACGGTAGTGTTGGTCCATGCAGTTTTAGAACCCCCCCTTTCCGACTGAGAAGCACAGCCTTCTAGGCAGTCCGGACCATATGTATAGGGAAAAATTTTTTATTCATACTTTACGAATTCAACAAACATCTAAACCGTTACATCTTTACATTCTTTACGTAAAAATCTATTTCCTACGCCTGATAGGGCAAGTAGGCTTTTCAAGCTGTCAGTTGATGGTTGAAAGTTTGTTTTTGCCGCTTGGCGAGCTGAAAGAAAATTTATACATACAGTAAAAAAATTATTTTTTATGAATAATATTAAACGTTTTTTTTTTTATGAATAATATTAAACGTTATTGGAGGGGTGTGTGAAATAGATAAGCTCCTCGTGCTGCACCCTGGGTTACGCAAATAGTCTATTTTAACTTGGTAGCCAAACATTTCATTTCGAACTCTTGGCTGTGATACAAAAAAAAATAAATATGAACCAAAATCAAAATCACAATAACAACGGTACTTTTCAGCACCATAAGACAAAAAATATTGGACCTTCAGTCCGTATTTTACAATTGAACATTGAAGGTATAAGCAGGTCAAAAACTGAACATTTACAAAGATTATTAAAAGATTACGACATCGACGTTATAATTCTGCAAGAAACGCATACAGCAGATGAAGCGCAACTTACCTCTAGAGGAAACATTGTTGGTTACAAATTAATTAGTGCTATTTACCATCAATCATATGGATCTGCCACGTATGTTAAGTCAGAAATCCTGAACTACACGCACGTACTTACACAGACGGACAACGATATACATCTTATTGTTGTTGATATCTGTACCTCAGAGGTAAACTATCGTAACTGATATTCGGAAAATTTTACAGAGAAGCACTTATAAATTATTACATAGCAAACTGTGTTACAATGAATTTTCCTCAAATATACATTTTAATATACAATTAGTTTCCACTACCTAGCTGTGTAAATCGGACACTTTTCCACTCCAAAATGCAATTAAAAGGATTCCGAAAAAAAGAATTAAATATTTTCCCTCTGAGGTCCAGATATATCGGACACGAAAATTGTAAACGTATACAAGCCTCCAAATACAGGATAGCCAGCTGCTACTCTACCATTATTTCATCACCCAGCAATATATGCTGGTGACTTCAATAGCCATCACACTCGGTGGTCCTACTCAAATAATAATACCAATGGCGTGCAACTGACCGACTGGGCGGATGGTAACAACATGTTCCTGGTATATGATGCCAAAGACTTGAAAGCCTTTAGATATGCAAGATGGCGAAGCGATTACAATCCCGACCTCTGTTTTTCCACAAAAAACAAACAACGTAACCCTGTTCCAATATCTAGGGCTGTCTTACAAGGTTCTCCACGCTCTCAACATCGTCCAGTAATTTTTGAGGTAGGAGTCCAAATTCCACTCGTTAGCTCTACTCCTCAACCTAGATGGAATTTTAACAAAGCTGACTGGGCTATATATAGGTTGAAGTTGGATGCAGTGATTCGCTGGATCCAACCCATTCCTAAAAATTACGATAGATTTGTTGGAGCCATCATCTCAACTGCAAGAAATGCATCCCAAGAGGCTTTCGTGAAGAATATATTCCTGGCTGGAGTAAAAAGAGCGATATATTATATGAGGAGTACCTTAGTAGTGGTGAGGCAGACGTTGCTGATGACTTAATATACTCACTAGACGCTGCGAGAAAACAAAAGTGGATTAACACTGTTGAAAACATCGATTTTTCCCATTCAAGCAGGGAAACATGGAGTCTCCTTCGGAAACTGGGTGACTCAAACTCAATTACTCGTGCTAACAATGAAATAAATCCAGAGGACATCCCAAATCACATAGTAAAAATGTCTCGTTCTTCTATTAATCGCCTTCATAAGAGAACAATTAAACGCAAATTAAGAGAAATGAAGCGCAATTGCTCGTCTCCATCGCAGTATGCGAACTCTTTTAGTAGCGAAGAACTAGAATCAGCTCTGTCCTAAACCAAAAAACGGAAAAGCAGCTGGCTACGATGGCATTTTTCCAAAATTTCTTAAATATGCTGGAAAAAATGTAAAACAGTGGCTAACTAAATTTTTCTCGAATGTCCTAGAAACCGGCAATCTACCGAAACATTTTAAGACTACGAAAATTGATAGCGATACTTAAGCCAGGTAAACTATCCAATGAACCAGGAAGCTATCGCCCGATTGCCCTTTTGAGCACCTGCTATAAATTGCTAGAACGGTTCATATACAACCGTATCGCACCGATATTGAATGACCAGATACCAGTCGAACAAGCTGGTTTTCGTCCCAATCGCAGTTGTACTGACCAACTGCTCACTCTAAAATCCTATATCGAAGCTGGGTATCAAAAACAACTAAAAACAGGCGCAGTATTCATCGATCTTACTGCAGCATATGACACGGTCTGGCGAATTGGGATTATATATAAGCTGTTCAATGCAATAGCTTGTAGCACTATCTCGCGTTTAATTAACAACATGCTGATTAATCGTGTATTCAAAGTCTATCTAAAAAATTCCTGTAGTAAGTCTAAAATGCTCAACAATGGTTTACCACAGGGTTCCGTCCTGGCACCTTTACTTTTTAATCTGTACATTCATGACATTTCTGACACAACATCAAAGAAATTTGGTTACGCTGATGATTGGAGCCTGACCACTCAAAATAAAGATATGGGTGTTTTGGAGGATTTGCTTTTAACTGATCTAGCGATAATAAATGACTATTTTCGAACGTGGAGCTTAACTCCCACTCTAAGTAAAACCGAGAGCTCCTGTTTCCACTTAAACAACAAACTGGCAAAACACGAACTATCAGTGTTATTTAACGGCACTATAATTAAATACAATCAACAGCCAAAGTACCTGGGCATTACTCTCGATAGAACTCTTTCTTTTAAACTCCACCTAGAAAATACGTCAAAAAAACTTAAAACGAGAAACAATATATTGCACAAACTGGCAGGCTCTACATGGGGTGCTACTCCAGCTACCCTCCGAACAACTGCTCTAAGTCTGGTTTTCTCAGTGGCTGAGTATGGCGCACCAGTCTGGTTGAATAGTACACATGCTCAAAAAGTTGACTGCCAGCTGCATGCCCCGGTGCGTACTATAAGTGGTACTATCAGATCCACCCCTTTACCTTGACCCCTGTTTTAAGCACTATCGCTCCACCTGCAGTCAGACGCTCGCATGCTCTCATGCGTGAACATAAAAAGGTAACCAACAACATCACGTTACCCTTGCACGAATATTACGGTGAACACACTCGTTGTCGATTGAAGTCAAGAAAGCCTCCACATAAAACTGCCAGCAACCTGCTGGCAACTGATTTTAATATCTTGGATGCCTGGGACACCTCCTGGCAACATTACAACACAACTGGTCTTGCTATTACTAACCCGACTTCTACCCAACCTGGTTTCGATTTGCCACGTCATACCTGGACTACTTTAAACCGAATAAGAACGAATCATGGACGTTGTGCTGATTCTTTCTCTAAACATCTAATGTTCAAATGTACTGCCCAATGTTCAAGTATTTTACTTTTTAATTTTTACTTAAAAAACGCGCAATCAAATCGATTGTAGGTTCAATCAATGTGTATCCATGTTTTGTTTTAGGTAGATTTCATAGAAGAGTCTACCTATTTTTTAAGTTTAATTTTTAATGTGTCACAAAAAAAACCATACGCTACATAAAAAAAAATAAACGTTATTGGACAGTTTTGACAATTTTCAATTTTAATTCCAGAATATATTTTGTTACTAGCTAACGTACTTGTAACGCTATGGTTATTACTGATAATATCTGGCTGTTGCTTTTTTCTAAGAATTTTATGAGATAATGAAGCTTTATTTTCTAGTGATTCTTCAATATATCCCTCTGCTACTGCAGTAGACTTCCAACCGCAATGAAATTTTAGACAAGCTATGTCGGCCCCAGAATCTGCTAGTAAAGTTGCCGAGGATCTTCGAAAGCAGTGACCAGAGTATAAAGTGGAATCAGCCAAATTTAAACATTCTGCTTTACGTTTTGGCATGTTCCCCAATGTGTTCATTCCTACGATACGATTTGAGCATTTGTAATTTTTGCATTTAAAAAAAAATCGCCTCGTCGTCGAGTTTAACGGGCGAAGAGTCACATATTTACGGTAAAAGCTTAAATAATCGATATCTCGTTCTCCGCCGTTTGACGCAATAAATGTACGCTGAACTGCGGTTTTGATATTGGGGATTTTCACTATTAGGATAGTTCCATTGTCTTTTATGTCATCTATTGTCATTTTAGTTAGTTCGTCTCGACGACAAGCTCCAGAAATACCAAACACTAAAGCAACCTAAAATTTTCAGAATAGTTTATAATATTTTATCTTATTTATAAATATATTACCTTCAACATCAAGTAAAATTTATCAGGGGCATCTAACAGAAACCTATTAGTTTCTTCTCTTTTGAGGATCTTTGATTATTTGAGTTTATAACCTTGCTTGCTTGCTTTCTCTAATTGCTTTTTTAGAAAGGCAAATGAAAATGAAATGTCAATATCGGTTTGGTGGATATAGTGGTTTTGAGCATCGAAGATATAGACCACGCCGTTGATGATATCTTGGTCTTGACAATTTCGGATATATAAGCAAGCATGACATTTTCTGAATAAGATGATCCTATATCTATCTAGATATCTAGATATCTATCTAGATGATCCTATACTATATTCATTTTGCACCTTTTAACGAACAAGTCATATTCTCTTTCATACCTTTTTTTTTAATTTTTCTCGTAAAAAATTTAAAATTACAATCTCCGCGGCTTCTACGATGTGTGGCGGAGTGGAATCTATTTCATTTTCATAACTGCTATCCATAGTTTAAATAAATTTTTTATTCGCCTACATATTAAAGTGTTACTTTATTACTGTGATTTGCGGCTTTAAAGTATCACTTTTCAGCTATTTATTTTGTTGTCATAGCTACGTCCAAAAAAGTAAAAAGCATTTGCATTTGTTTAAATTCTATGAAAAATAAAAATTTTTATCAAAGCAACCCTTAAATTCAAAATTTCATTATACAATTAAAATAGTTGTTATCATTTGTTGTCATGGCTACACAATAATTTAGAAAAAATAATAAATATTTTGTCAAAGGTTACTTGTTCCACATATTTTTATTTTAAAATTTATGAAAATTTATAATTTTAATTTAGAATAAACAAATTTTCTTAAAATATTTTGCTTGCGGCGAATAAAAAATAGTATATGATGCACGGACGTTGCTATTTTGGACTTAATGTGGGTGCAAATTTTGGGCTATCGCCTCGATTTGCAAACTCCACATCCGTTCAAAATCTTTAGCTTTACGTCCTAGCATCATAATGTACTATTTATTAAATAAGGTTATTTATTGAATGGGAACTAAAATGCTTTGTTGGAAAAAGGTGAAAAGTGCTGTTAAAATTCTCCATTTATTTTGTTATAAGTTATATCAAACACTAATTTTTTTAACTTAAAGAAAAACAAAGAGAGCTAATACGAGCTCATCATATTTTAGTTCTTCTCCTTTTATACGATATAGTTGCGCCCCCTTCTAAACAATAGAGAAGATGTTTCTCATTAATTTTATTATTTGAATATATTCGCATCATTATTTTCCAACGTCCAGCTTCAAGCGGTAGCAATGCAAACTCAGGCATACCAACCGTCTGATTTTTCATAATGTATGTTCTTGCTTTGCAAGGGCATTTCAGCTGTGGTTCAAATGATCTCTGAATGAGCGGAAATTTGAAGTTTTGTAATTGTAGTAGTTGACATACTTGAGGTAATTTTATTGTATGATAATCTTCACAGTTTAGTTTAATAGCATCGCAGCGTTGAATATTCAATACGTACTTAAATAAAATAATTATCTTTTATTTAACCAGATGTGTGATTGGTATACATTTAGCTTACCGTAACTGGACCTGGGATTTCTTTTATCACTTCGAGTTTTCCACTTAAATAGTATATATCTTTAGTTCTTGTGAAGTTAATTTGAGAAAAATAAATTATCGGATTAAGGTGTTCCTCACAATTTTTTGGAGCTTCAATTCCGATAGTTTGTTTAAGCTGCATCAAAAAAAATTACTAGTTTAATTGAAAAAAGAAACCTAAAATAATACCTGTGATTTCAAGCTTGTAATTTTGTTGAAAAACAATGTTAGAACTATTATTTCTATACAAACTGCAACAATAATGTTATAATAATTCATTTCAATTAAAAATTTCCCCTGACCTATCCTTTGTAGATGCCTATAATTGTTTATTTTGGAGTCTTGATTGATCAATCTGAACACCTTGTTATCACTATAGTTTCAATGACTTAAGGTTAAATGTTTAAATCCTTGTACTATTCTAAAACAGAAGTTTACGAGTTTTTAAAAAAAAAATCAACTTCGATGATTTTGCGGCACGTGTTCTTTTTATTTAAAAAAAAAATAATTGTGCTCCCATGGTTTTTTAATCACAAAGAATTTTTTAATTTTAACGATGTTTTTACTATGCATGAATCTGAATTCGACCTCGGGTTGATCTCAGCATGTCAAGGTTCGACGACAACTTAAATAAATCCCAATACCCTCAACAATCCACAAAAACCGTTAAATCTGATAACCATAGATGCTTTTAACCGTAAACCCGGTTATACATAGATCTTTCAACTAAATTTTAACCCCTAACACTATAAACTTATGGCCTTATGACACTATAACCCCGTTAAACAGCAACAAAATAATATTTTGGTTTGAGTGTCTGACTAGGCATACCAACAGAAAAGCTTTTGACCTGCGATCAGCTTTCTTTCACACAATTTTTTTTTCTTGTTGATCGATGCAGATATCCAGAGTAGTAATTCATTTGTTTCTGCGTCCAAGGCACGTGGAGGTGATGGCGGGAAACGGAGCAATCCTGTTATTCGGTTAAGTGCCTGTATTACAGCATTCATGCCGTTATGGTTAGCATAGGCAGCTTATCTAGTACAAAAGAGTAGTTTGGAACTTTAGTATCGGTGACTGGTTGGGCAAACGTGGTCTCATCGCCACTGTGTTACCGGGTCGATGAGGCCGAAATGATGTGTTACCGGGTCTTAGGGTTAAAATCGTTTACAGTTAGCGGGCTTAACGATTTTATTAAATTTTGGTGAGGTTTTTGAGGTCATGTAAAACTCTGACGTGCTAGGATCAAACCGATGTCCAATTTGGATTCTGAAACCCCAAAAACATAAAGTGGGGGTCATACTCAAACTAGGAGTCATACTCCTAGTCTTAATTTATTTTTGTGGCTGTTTTAAGGGTTTATATGGTTATGAAGTTATAGGGTTTAAAGGGTGACGAGGTTATAAATTAAGTTAAAAAAACGAAGAGTTCCTGGTTTATAGAGTTAAACGGAGGGTATTTCGGTTATTTGAGGTTATAGCCGAAACCCTGACCTGCTGGAGTCAAGCGGGAGTTATAGTGAATTTTTGAGGGTTTTTTGAGGTTATGTCAATACTCAAATAATTTTTAAGGTTATATCAAAACTCTGTCTGACATGCTGGCATCAAACCTAGGTTGTATTCGGACTTAGCGACTCTAAAAAGGCCCTCTCAGACTCCTAACCGCAAATTTTATTTTGTTTGGCGGTGGTATCCTTAACAAAAATGATTATATATTTAACCAATTTATACACATGTTTGACCAAACCACCTGCATCAAGAGAATTGATAACACAGGTCAACACGATTTTCGGGCCTGACTGCTACATGTTAAATTTTGGTTTCTCCTACGACAAAAATAAGAAAAAAAATTTTTTTCTGATTAAAGTTTGCTTTTGGAGAAACTAGAGCGATTTTTCAATATTTCGGCAAAAATTACTGATTTTTATATTTTTTCTACACTTCCACTGTAAATTATAATTAGAAAACATTTTTTTAGATACAAGAGTCTTTTTTATTCAAGATTTGTGGTAAACAATAAAACATAGATGTAAAATAACAAGAAATTAATGTCTAAAAGTGAATATCGTATTGTAATCGTATGAGCTCTCTCGTATTAAACCCCAAAAGACCAAAGCAAACTTTTCGAACTAAGTATGAAATATTTAAGTGTTTTTCAATGTCTAGAATCAGAATTTAAGCATGAGAACAGAAACCCAAAAAAAATTTTTTTTTGTTCACCAGTCTAATCAATGGTTTCGTGTACATCCAACACAATACGCCATATTTGGAACTATAACCCAATAAAAAACCGAAGCAACCAAAAATCTCATCAGACTAATTTTCACAATCTTTTCTTATAGCTCTTTATATTCTACTAATTTTTTTCTGAAAAAGATAAAAGTTTGATTTCTGCATTAAAAAATTTTCTTAACAGAAAGAACAACTTTATAAAGCAAATTTATTTATATAAAGAAGTAAGTGACATCGATATATTATGTTAATAAACATTTCATAAGAGACAATTGTTTAAGAGATATTTATATGCAAACAAAATTTTGGTTGATGTATATCCAATAAAATCAATACAATTTTCTCGTTGTGTCGTGTATCACTCCTCAGTCCTTATATCAAGAGCAGAGACTATTTACGCGTCTATATACGTATGAAAAGTAAATACGCAAGTGGACAATAATTGAATATTAAACCTTGCACTATCACTAATTGAACATTACCAACAAGATCACTTACAAATACCAACTGTGTACTTCAATTTGCTGAACAAATTCAGAGAGAAATTGAGTTGTACATTACAAATTTAAAAGCTATTTATTTTAAGAGCTTTAAAAGCTTAATTATAGTTAATTTACGATTTAGATTTATGATAAAACTATTTCCACTATAGAAATGATGACATTATTGTGTTGCATCTCAATTTAATTGTGATTTTAATGTAATGCTTGAGTTAATAAAATTTTAGATTTAAACAATCAACTGGGTAAACAAATAGATCAAGATTAGTTGATGTTGAGTAAATATATTCCTCAATCGTTGAAGTTTGAACCAGATTGATTACAACAGTAACATGAACCAATTTCGCCATAGTTTGGTTGAAACTGATGACTTGTTCTTTCTTTGTATTCGACTCTTGTAACTAGTTACTGAAGATAAACGTGTTCTAGACCGAGTTGTGAAAACTTGACCATTTTTGATATTCCTGGAACTTGGCATATGAGTAGTAGGGTTTCTCAAACGGGATTCCGTTTTCCCGGGATCCCGGGGGTAAATTTTCATCCCGTTTTCCCGGGATTTCATCCCGGCTAATTTTTATTAACATTTTTTGTACTTTTTTCAAAGATATTAAAAGTTTTCTGACTCGAAAATCGAGTAGCTTTTAATTTTTTTCCCTCTAGTAATTAATTTCGTTCAAAATTAGGAAAATGTTTTTTTTGACACATATGGTATCATGGTTTTTTTGTATGGTTTTTTGGACACATATAAACACAACAAATTAAAACCAATAAAACTTAAAAAAGGTAGATTTTTCTGACAAATCTACCTAAAACTTGCGCTTCATTTCTCTTAATTTATGTTTAATGGTTCTCTTGGACGGATGGTGTTCAATGGATGGTTCAATGGACGTTTTGTCACAAAAATTCGGACAAAATTGAGTGATGGCGGCATTGACAACCTGGTTTTTTGAAAAATTGTTTTAAAATTAGTATTATGAATTTATTACTTCGGTCTGAAAGACCTAAGTATTACATTCATGAGCTCAAAGTGAAATTCTTACCCCCACTTTTTTTGACATTTCTCGACGTTTTAGGACCTCCTGATTCTAAAAAAGCAAAAAAAAAAAAAATGTATGTCTGTCTGTCGGCCGGCCGTCCGGACGGCCGTCATTACCTACGCTGCAGGGAAAACCACTGGATGGATTTCAAAAATTTTTTTTTCTAAAAATAGGTATACTCAAGGGACAGGTCCGAAAGGACGCTGTGTTCGATAACTGTACCGGAAGTGTGTCAAAAAAATCATTATGTGTGTCAAAACAAGGAAATTTGCATATTTTTGGCTTAAAAAACGTTCATTTTAAGTGATTACGAGTAGGAACATTGAATTTGGAGAAATCTTGATGGTCGGGATTGGTATGTGAGATCAAAAACTAGATTATTGCATTATAAGTTTGTCAAAAAAAAGTTGTCAAGTGTGTCAAAAGAAAGATTTTTATTTATTTTTTTACTTAATTTTTTGGAAAAAAAATATAAAATTAATTGTTTGTTTGAAATGAATTTTTATTATTATTATTGAGAATTATGGCATTATAAGTTTGTCAAAAAAGTGTTGTCAAGTGTGTCAAAAGAAAGATTTTTATTTTTTTTTCCCAATTTTTTGGAAGTAAAATTGTTTGTTTAAAATGAAATTTTATTATTATTATTGAGAATTATGGCTTTATAAGTTTGTCAACAAAATGTTGTCAAGTGTGTCAAAAGATTTTTATTTAGTTTTTTACCCAATTTTTTGGAAAAAAAATAAATTGTTTGTTTGAAATGAAATTTTATTATTATTATTGAGAATTATGGCATTATAAGTTTGTCAAAAAATGTTGTCAAGTGTGTCAAAAGAAAGGTTTTCATTTATTTTTTACCCAATTTTTTTAGAAAAAAATAAAATTAATAGTTCGTATGACATGATATTTTATTATTATTATAGAGAATTATGGCATTATAAGTTTGTCAAAAAATAATGTCAAGTGTGTCAAAAAATGATTAAAGCCAATATTTTGGGAAAAAAAATGTAGCTGTTTTTATGACGTAAATGTAATTTAAAATGAAATTGGACATGGAAATTTTTGAATTTGTTGTAGTTTTTGAAATATTTTTGGAATTTTGAAAAAGTTTGTATTTTTGATTTTGTAATAATTTTTGCAATATTTTTAGAATTTCGGCAAAAGTTTTAATTTTTGATTTTGTAAGAATTTTTGAAATATTTTTAGAATTTTGAAAAATTTTTAATTTTTGATATTATTATAATTTTTGGAATTTTGAAAAAAGTTTTAATTTTTGATTTTGTAATAATTTTTGCAATATTTTTAGAATTTTGGAAAAGTTCGAATTTTTAAGAATTTTTGGCATATCATCAGAATTTAGAAAAAGTTTAAATATTTGATTTCATTCTAATTTTTAGAATATTTTTGGAATTTTGAAAAAGTTTGATTTTATTTAATTTAACAATATTTTTGGAATTTTGATTACAATTATCCGGCAACGTATTGATGTTTCGTGTTAGTTTTGTAATAAATTTTTAAACAGTGTCTATCTCTGAATACTTGTACTTTAACAAAGAGTAATGTTTGATATTCATCGCTGCCCAAAACTAAAAACCATGTCCTCATAAAAGTTTTGTTGCCGAAAACTATATCAAAATCCTTAACCCAGACCGAAGTCTTGATATCTCAGAGCTTGAGATTTCAGCCCCTCCATATTTTTTGTTTTGTTTTTATGTATTCTTTTTTATTTAATTTTTGAAGTTTTTTTAATTAAAAATAATTTAAATTTAAAAATCAATAGCGCATTTTTTGTGCTGTTTTAATTTTACACATTTTTCTAACACCCAATTAGAAAAATCTAACTTTTTAGCGTTTCCCGGGATTTCCCGGGATCCCGGGAATTTAATGTTTTTTGTCCCGGCTTCCCGGGATTTGAATTTCTACGGGAAATGAGAAACCCTAATGAGTAGTATGGACAAAATGAAAAATACCAAATTATTTTACAATTTTTTTAAGGTGCATAGTTTGAGCATAGGGGGCACAACATGCATGAAAAATGAAAATTCAATTCTTAAATTGCTCAAGGTTTAATTCCAGCAAACTTTTTTTTGTTTGATAGATGATTTGAAAAAAAATTAATTAATTGTTTTTGTAATTTATTTTTAAATAAAAATATTAAAAAAACTTTTTCAAAGATGGCGCTGGGGTTGAAGATCAATTGGAATTAAATTAATTTTTTTTTCTGAAAAACGTTCTATCCTTACTCTAAAATATTCCAAATTTACAAGGACGCTTAAATTCGTGTTCTTGAGATATTTAATTTTAAAAATTTTGGTCTAACTAAAATTCGAATTTTTCATCATTTTTTCGAACTTCGGTGGTTAAAATTTTTTGTTGAATTAGAATTTTAGACGGAATTTAAAATTAAATATCTCAAAAACACGAATTAACGCCTTGCTGTAAGTTTGAAATATTTTAAAGTAAGGATAAAACTACATTTAAAAAAACAAGTTAAAATTTAATTGGATTTAAAATTTTTTGTTAATGGAAGTTGTTTGAAAAACTTATGAAAATTACATTTTTTAGTCGTAATAAAATCTTTAAAATTAAATATCTCAAGAACACGAATATAAGCCTCCTTGTAAATTTGGAATATTTTAGAGTAAGGATAGAAATATTTTCAGAAAAATATTAATTTAATTCCAATTGATCTTCAACCCTGGTGCCATCTTTGAAAAAGTTTTTTTAATATTTTTATTTTAAAATTATAAGCACCCTCTCCCTCTCCCCTCTCGTAAGATTCCAAAATATCTAACTTTTTCCCATTAGGTTCAATATGTAATATTGAGAGATTATCTATAGAGACACTTTGGTTAGAATCAATTACGTGGTTAGTTAAAGCAGAATCCGTCTTTCCTAACTTTACTGCAGCTAGATGTTCCTTAGCTCTAATTTTGAAGTTTCTACCCGTTTGGCCTAAATATTTAAAACTACAATCATTGCACTTGATTTCATATACACCTGACTTCAACAGGGTATCCGTCTTTGGTATATTATTAAAAACAAGTTTCTTAATTGTACTTTTATTGGAAAACGCAAACCTAATATTTGAATACTTCGAAACGAAATTACCTAATCTTGAGCAAACATTACCAGTATATCCCACACGTCTCCACTTCCATGAAGGTGCGTTCTCCACTGGATAAATGCTACCCAAGAGCTTTTTTCTTTGTTTCTTCTTTAACAAACCAAACACTACTCTTTTGTCATAGCCGTTATTATAGGCAATCGTAAGAATAGTGTTTAGTTCCTTACTGAAGTTTGCATTAGACATTGGGATATTAATTAATCTCTTTATAAAAGCATGAAAAGCTGACATTTTAGTATTAATGGGGTGGTTAGAGTGCGCGGGTATAACAGAATCAGTATAGGTAGGTTTCCTATAAATACGAAAGTCGAATTTGGAATTAATTTGAGATATTGTTATATCAAGAAAATTAAGAGAGTCTAAGGTCTCAGTTTCTAAGGTGAAATCTATTTATATTTAGATATTTTGGAATCTTACGAGATTAGGAAGGCACTGTACTTCAAAAAAGATATTTTAAACGAACAAACAGAAATCCTATTTTCTCCTTTGACAGATCCTGCGTTATTTCATTAATAACTTCAAAACGGTTTTTTTTTTTTTGTTTTCTATTTTGATCTTTTCTCAAAAGTTTTATAACCTCTTAATCCCTTACTTTCTTTATTCATAAATGATAATGTTCGGTAATTCCTACAATATCAATATAATCTTAAAACAACAGTTTTAATTTTGGTTGATCTTGTAATCTTATTCTTGTTTTATAATTGGTTTCCTCCTACTACGTCAATTTTTTCTTTCATAAATTTTAAATATTTTTTCTTTTAATTATCCTTTTATTTTGAACAAGATGCTGCATTGGAATTTTTTTACTTTTTATAGATTACTTCAACTATTTGGGATCATAAAACATAAATATTTTTTTCTGGAGGATGGACCATGGGATTCAACACTTTTGTTTTCATTTTAATTTTAGTTTTACAATAGTTTTATTTCTTAAAATATTTGTCTCTTTTTAATATTAGATTTTTTCATAACTGCTAATTTAAGTATTTGATTATGTTCTTTGTTATTGTTTTCTCTCTCTTTGTCGGTTTTCAAGTACCGTATTGTTTTGTAAAAAATTGTATATATAAGATTTTTATTGTAACTATTAAATCATTACTCCAGAAGATGGCCTAACAAGCTGAAATACATATAGAGTAACAGTAAAATTAAAAAAAGCTTTGTTTTCTTTAATTTTTTATTAAACTTATTAAATAAGTTATTTGCGTAAAGCAACAAGAGATTGACATTATGTGATATTATTCTTATTCTTATTTTTATATTATACTACAAATTAGTCTTATTATTATGTTTGTCCAAATTTTAAACTCTAGCAGAAATGTCGAAACAAGACGATGACCATAAATCGACAAAACCCAAAAAACAAAAACCCTCACTAAAAATGCTGTCATTCTTAGACCGGTTTTTCGATTATTATCAAACATCAGCGCTATGCATATATAGTCTGCTCTTCAAAGTTTTCTTTCAGTGACATGCTCCATTACTAATAAAATCACACAGAGCGCAAGCAAAGCATTGGAAATAATTGGTGAAATATATTTGAAAATCCAAATTGACTTTATTTAAGATCAGCAAATAATCTGGATAGATTGATAAATGAAATTAGTAAACATGAAATGGTACTATAAAACAGTAAATTTTGGTGCGGGGTTCCAGAGTAAGTCATTGACAATTTTAACACCCAATAAACGAATGTTTTGACGTTCACCTAATTTTTCGCGTCACATATTAAGCCGATTATCGCGAAAAATTGCAAGTGTTTAATTTAAACTCTCCGAAACTCTTTACCAATCCCTTTCAAATGTTGACCTACCGTTCAATTTTTAAACTATATGGATTCATCAGCTAGAATGCTATGATCTCCGTTATTCATATTTCAAAAATAGAAAAATTAAAATAAACTCCTTCTATTCTCATTACGACTCTTTGAAATTATTCTTACTAATTCAACAAAATGTACGCACACAAACTTTTTTATAGCCGTAGCAACGTACGCCGGGTCTTGCTAGTATATAAATAAATGAAAAATCGCAAAAAATTTTCTAAACGATTTCCCCTCGTTCGTTGATAAATTTTCATAATTTTTTGAAAAATTCCTCAAGCCAGTGGGACTGATAAAAACCCTCGGCCTACGGCCTCGTGTAATATACTTGCTTTCGAAATTTTTGGCAAAAAATTATTTCGAATTATCACCGTCCTTGGGAAATTACAACTGATAATAATATAAATTTTATCAAAAGTTCAATTATTTTAATTTTATTTCTAAGCAAATTTTACTACAAATCATTGAGATACGCAACAACAGAGTATTATTCCTATGGCAAAATTATGTTTTTTGTTTTAATTGAATTATAATTCGAATTTTACCATTTTTTTGCTCAATTTTGCTCAATTTTTGTAATTTTTTTAGTAATTACAACTAACTTTATACTAAACGTTGTGTCAGCTGTTTTTGTCAACTCCAACTGCGATACGGTCTCCGGGATGGTCAAAATTGCATTCTAGTCCAGAAATATTTTATGATGTGTGGTTGAAGCTTTTCGCCCGCCAGTGCCTATATGAGCTGCAGCACTGCAGAAGGTTGTCTGTCCCCCATGTGTTAGTCATCAAGTAGGGCCTCAACCTTGTGTTAAACTGACGGTGCTAATCTGCTGAGTAGTGCTTCTTTGAGCGTTTTGTATTTATCGACCATAGAGGGTTGCGTAAAAAGGTCAGTAATGCAGCTGCTGGCTTGAGGTGACAATGTTTGTATTACGTGAGTGAATTTGGCTTCATCTTTCGTAACTGCGTTAAGCTTAAACAAGAGCTCGATGGAATAAAACCAATTTTCTGGATTTTTCATCCAGAAGAGTTGTAACGATAGTTTAACTGTTCGCTTAAGTGCTTGAAGCTCTGTTCTGAGAGTTTCTGGCGGCTGGCAAAATAAGTAAGCCGCCACAGGACTCCCCCGCGGGTAAGGATTTCCGAAGGAAAAGCAAGACCTATATAGAGCAATACAGACTGTTTTTCTAGGTTTGATTCCTGTTGTTTGTTCGGGGGCGGATAAGATTCCGTTTGCTGGTTTCAACCTGTCGATTGAAACGTTGTGGTTTTTGCCTTTGATTGATATAATGAAGTGTTAGCGAAATAGGCGAAGTACTTTGAAATGACCTTCGTATGGAGGTGATATTCCTATGCACACCTTGTCTGACCTAACGAAAACGTATTCGCAGTTGTCCAATGTTTTAGGAACAAATACAAAATTTTGTTCGGTAGTGTGAGGTAGTGTTAAAATGAGATTTTGCATAGTATTGCGCAGCTGATCGATAACTGAATCGTAGTTGGTATTTGTGAAGCAGGATTTTCAATGAGGAACTCAACGGGTAGCTTTGTGGTTTTTCCGTAAACCATTTCAGCTGGTGAGCACTTCAAATCTTCCTTCACTGTTGTCCAAATTACGAGAACTACAATTGGAGTTTGTGAGCTTTCATTGAAGGTGTTGCCTTGGGCAATAAGAGCAGCTTTAAGAAGACGATGGAAGCGTTCAACCATGCCATTAGCTTGCGGATGGTAAACCGTTGTACGTATCCTATGAGATCCGAGAAGTTATGTTTACTGAGAAAAGTTTGCTCTCGAATTGTGTTCCTTAGTCAGTGGTAATGTAGAGAGGAACGCTGAACCATGATACGTAGTTGCTTACAAAATTTAGTCATAAAGTAAGCCTCGGTCATGAAGTAAGCCTCGGTCATGAAGTAAGCCTCGGGACATCGAGTGAAACGATCGACACAGGTAAGTAAGTATTGAAATCTGTTTGAAGGTGGAAGTGGCCAGGTGGAATTTCGAATGGCCATGGGGTGATTTAGTGTGACGTTGAACTTTGGAATGTTGATATGATAAACAAAAATCCACCCACTGGGTTACGTTCTTGTTTATACTAGGCCTAGAAAAGCTCTGTGATTAATTTACGAGTAGTACGGACACAAAGATGTGACAAGTTGTGTAATGTTTCGAAAATTGTTCGATGTAGTTCTTCTGCGATGCATAGTCGATTGTTCCCAGGAGAAGTTTCGCAGGTGATTTCTAGAATTGGATCTCAATTGTTACCGTTTCCGATTCTGTAGTGCGAGAGAGTGGCGTCACCACTGCATAAGTTTTGCCATGGATGTAATGAATGTCCGTTGACAATTGTAAAATAAAAGCCAAATGACGTGCTTGTCTTAGATTGCATTCTGTTTCGGATTGGATAGCTCGAGTTAGAGGCTTATGATCTGTGTAAATAATGAAATCTCGCGTCGACCGCAGTGTTTGATGCATCAGTGTGATTCTAAGCTTTGAGTCCCTTAGTGCATGACGGAGAACTGTCATTTGGGCCAATTCATTGTTGAAGTATATAAATGCTTCATCACAATGTTGTTGGGAATCTAGATTTGATGTTAAATTTCAATAACCCACAATTTGTATAGCACGCTTTTGAACAGAATCTAAAAGTGCTAGATTACAAACAGATGGAGCGCCCCAAACTTGACAACAATACTCCACAAGAGCGAATATAGGACTTATACAATTGGAGTAATTGGTTCGAAGTGAAATTTTTTTCCATCTATTGAGGAGACCGAGTTTTTTTGATCGATTTTTGACCGATTTTGACCGAGTTTTTTTGATTTATATGATCGTTCCAGAGTATGTCATTGGAAATTGTGACTCCCAATAAACGAATTCTTTCACATTTGTCTATTTGGTCGTCGTTCATGCCATTTGAAACATCATTGGGGAACTCAGTTTTTGATCTGGAAACAATCAATAGCTTTATCAGCGTCTCTCTGGGCAGGCTCATGTCAGCGTCTCTCCGCTTGACATTTGTTCGTTCATGAATTTTACCTTTGAAGATAAGGGAACGAATGACTTGTGCATGCAGTGTACTGTCGTCTACAAAACAATTTATTGGGTTACTGGTGATTTTCAACAGTTCATTGATATAAATTAAAAATAAAGCTATGCATAAATCTGAGCCTGAGAGGGTGGATCTTTTGGTCGGTGAGAACATTTTGTATCAGCCTTACGAGTTACGACTGTGGAGTGAAATCCGTTCACAAAAAGCTTGTTGATCAATTTGACATGCCAGATTTATGTTCAGTTTAATATATCTCAAGAACTACTTAACGGATTTTTAGAAATATAATGCTCGAGTTTAATTTACAGAATAAGCGAAGCGATGAAGCTGTTAAAAAGTAAGCGGAAAAAATACAAGCTCAACAAGGGATGAATACGAGGTTCTAGCTAGAATTCTACATGAATTTTTCAGGGCTCAATAGGGTTCTGATCACGTTTGCCCTAGTTGGAGTGGGCCCAGATCAGTCACACTTTTGCCCTCTCATCAGGATCTGATTGGGCTATTCAGATCAGGCCTTGATCAAGTTTTCCAAATACTATTAAAAAGGACAAACTCTAGTAAGGCATTTCATCAGGCTCTGATCGGATTGCCCAATTAGGGGTTAAATACGAAAAATAAAATCAGGGTCGGATATATTTAAATAAGGTCAACTCTAAAAGAGCTTTCTAATTCCAGCATCAGATTGCCCTAATAGGGCTTGACCTTTCTGGACTGATCAGATTGATAACGCATCGACTGTATTTATGATTTTCTGAGCTAGTTTCTGCTTTGGTAGTAAACCTCTCAGGTGTTGAAAGACATCGAACTGCGGCCGTCTTCAACAAACGCTTTAATTTACTTTAAGTACTAACTGAATGTTTATACAAGGATCGAAGTTGTGTAAAATATTTTTTTTAACAAAACGTCAATCACCAGCTTATCGCAAGCATCTCTCGAGACCATAAACACGACATTAATTTAATAACTTTTAATTAAAATCAAATTTAATGGTTTAATTTAGCTAAAAAACGTTTACCGTTATTAAAACTTCATTAGCATTTTTATATTAACAAAATATCTGTTTTATCTGATTACTAGAATATTGTGGAACCGATTATAAAGTGGCTATTACAAAATAGTTAAGTTTATATATGGAACAAAAGTGTATGCTCCTCGATGGAGGTTTTTAGTGATGATGTGTTGTTATAACATTTTAAATCTAATATTTGTAGGGTTGATAGTTTTACCACGGTATTTTGACCAAGTGCATTCTTTGAAATCTAAGGTACGATAACGATACTTGCTTTTTGTTTTCTTTAAATTTTGATATTCTGTTTATATTTTCACTTAAACCTAAGCAAAATATGTGGTTAGAGGCACCAAAAAACTGTGATGAACACCTTAAACCAATTATTTATTTTTCTGAAATAAATTTTATGAAAACAAAAGAAAACAATAATTATTTAAGTGGTCGGTTAGAAATCACGAAGGAAGTCGATGATCCTATTACGGTGAGCCAATTTATATCATAACAAACATTTCTTTATTACTTACAATAAATAGTTTTAATTCTAGTACGTATTAAACATCCAACAATGTGATAGTCAATTGCAAAACTGTGAGGATTATCATACAATCAAATTTCCTCACCTATGTCGACTACTTCAATTACAAAACTTTGAGTTTTTGCGCCTCCAGAAATCTGTCGAGCCTGAACTGAAATGCCCATTCAAACCTAGAACATATATAATGAAAAATGGCACAATTGGTTTTCCTGAGTTTGCATTACTTCCTTTTGTTATTGGTCGTTGGAAGATCTTCAGTCGGATATATGCAAACGGTAAACAAAATAAAAAGAATCTTATCTTTTGTTTAGAACTTAGTACATTCATAACAAATAATAAAAGAAGATTTTATTTATAATTCGCACATCTAAAGAAAATAAGTTTATTCTTAATCAAAGTGAAAAATTCTAAAAACAATTTACTTTACTTAAAAAAAATATTGCGATGCTGATGCATAGGCTGACTTCACCACAGCTCTGGAAACATAGTGTTCTGGATACATAATGAGCTAATATCCATCAAATACTTTAATTAAAAGCTAACCAATGTTATAGATTTCGCGTAGTTCTAATTATAAAAATATGAAAGAAAGCAGTAGTATCCCAACAAACATAAATTCTGTTGACGAAAAAAAGTAATAAAAAATTTAACCGGAAGTGGCAAACAGGAAGTTGGGATGCAGAACTGTTGTGAACCGTACTAAATGCTTATGTATAAATTTTCATCTAATTCGATTATCAGGTACAGGTTCTATTGATATTTAAAAAAAACAGGTGCTCGCAGGATCTCTTACCACTTTGTTAACTATCGCTCAAAAACTAATCAGTTCTTTGCCATACATATTTGCATCTTTTTGCAAAATGTCATCAAAATTCATTCACGAACGAATGTTGTATGCTCCCAACAAACATTGAAACAATAAGCAGGTGTTTGGCAGGCCCCCACCACTTATCCAAATATTGTCAAAAACTAATCAGTTCTTTGTCATTTAATTCTACATCTATTTTCAAAGTGTCATTAAAATTGATTAATGAATGAAGTCTGTATGCTCCCAGCAAACTTTAAAAACAAAGTGTGAAAAGTCAAGTGGAACCTTTTCCATAAGTTTCATCATAATCACTTCATTATTGTAGGCTGTAGTGTGTATAAAGACAACGAAAAAAATTAAACAATTACAAAAAATATTTTTTTTACCGGAAGTTGAAAGCCGGAAATTGGGATGCAGAACTGTTGTGAACCGTAATAAATGCTCATGTACCAAGTTTCATTCAATTATATTATCAGGTATATACGTTATTGAGCTTTCAAAAGAATAGGTGCTCGCAATACCCTTCACCCCTGTGTTCACTATCGCTCAAAAATCAATCAAATTCTTGCCACACATATTTGCAATCTTTTTCCAAAGGATCATCAAAATTCATTCACGAACGAATCTAGTATGCTCCCAAGAAAAAACCCTGTTGTATGGTGGACCCTCCCCCCCAAACCCTTTATCCAATGTACTCCAAAAGCTGTTAACATATTTCTCATGTTACTTGAAAGCTTTTACCAACGTTTCACGGTAATCGATCGGTAATTGTAGGCCACAGTAGGGATAAACACCTGATAAAAAAACTTTTTAACCGGAAGTGACAAACCGGAAGTTGGTACGCAGAAATATTGGAAACAGTACTAAAACCTTATTTACCAAGTTTCCATAAGATCATAAGCTGGGATTAGAAGTTATTCAAGATTTAAACTTAAAGGTGTTCGGGAGACTCCCGCCATTTTGTCCAAATTTAAAATGAATCCAGATATCCATTCTCAATTGAACCTGTTTCATTTGCCAAAGTTTCATCAAGATCCTATGCAGAAAGGTCACCCCCGTACACCAAAATTTTTATTGCCTATTTAGATAGAGGATGGTCCAAAACAAAAGAAAAAAAAAATTTTGTGGTATATAAGATTTTTTTTTTCTCGATAGATTGCATTACTTCACACAATTTAAAATTGTGGTGAAGTAAAAATTTGGATTTTATTTCAAGCGTTTTAATAAAAGGTTTCCCTTTGTTTATGTTGATGATATAATAAAGGGATTGCGAACCTTTTTCAGTATGCGTGTCAAAAAAAGTCTTTATTTTGATTAAATTGCTAACGTGCCAAGCTATTAGTAATAATTAAAAATACAATTTTTACAAATAAAATATTGTTGCATCTTATGAGAAATATTTAATATCATGTTCATAATTCGTCACTTTTAACAGAACGCACGCTGAGCAAGATATATCTATCAGTCATTCTATTTCTCAAACTACCTTTATAAAATTTGTAATGAGCACTGGACCTTCAGGTGATGTCATTAACAGGAGGCATACGGAGGACTGCGTTCCTATCGAGGTATTGTTACAGCGACCTTCAGCTATGTGCATCCGAGAAGTAATTTCCTCCAGTTCAGTACCAATTATCATTTATGCACGCAAATGAGACTGTGTTAACGGAATTAAATAAGCGAAAAAGTACTGACTCTGACGACTTCAATGGCCGAAGGAACCGAGATCATCCCACACACACCCATATCACCACGATTATGTGATATCCACGATTTGTTGAATAGTAATAATAAAAACAACTCAATCGTTGCGCCAAATGTACAGTTGGATAAATTATACAACTACTAGACAGCTTCTAGACGTTACACCAATAACAGGTGATCGCTAACTATTGTGATTTCTTAAAAAACAGTACGATTATGAATTATGGAACGAAAGAAATTAAATCACCATCAATACGAGTTAGACATACTCGCTCGTGCCTCGCTCAAATTTTAAACTTTTGCTTGAGAATAAACTAGTTCATTATTCACTCATTGATTAAACAACTATTAGTCAACATCTCTACGAATTGAATTGAATTACTATTGAAAAATAATAAATTTTATCTTTATTTTGTGTTTCTTTGAAAATCCTTCTTATCTAAAACCACAAACTTCGTGGCACGTCCACTACCTTTCAAATAAACTACCATCAAATGTCCATGTACATATAAATAAAAATTTATGAATCAACAACATATCAAAATGAGAAAGCAATAAATGAAAACATAACCATTGCTAACAGGATTGAGAAAGATATTAAAAAAAAAAACGATAAGTTGTATTGATCGCGTTGATTCATGCAAAAGAAAGTTTTCAGGACAAATTAATTTTTACGGGGACAACAGCTTCGTAATAGATTTTATTTATCACACAATAACGAATAAAAAATTACCAAACTAGCTGATCCCGTTATGTCGATACTTTCATCAAGGCAGAGACAAATTAAACTTGTAGATTGTATGTCTACTTTTTGCTGATAAGTCACATTTTAAGTTATTTCCATAATCCTATCCTTTACCTTTACACTGAATGGATATCTTTTGGTTTTAAATAATTTTTTCGTTACTGTCAAAATATTCGAAAACATGCCAGCAGATTTTTCATACATTCCACCTCTTGCATGCGTGCCCTAGGCTCGCCAACCCTGATCTAATAAATTAATGTTGCTCTTATATTAGGTGCCATAGCAAAAAGTCCTATTGATGATATTTTGGTGTCCATTTGACCTTCGAAATCGATTTTTGTTTACTTTACTAATCGATTTTGGTTTGGTCGTATCTACCAGGAATTTTGGATTGTTTATAGCCTGTGTAAGTGGTTTGCCCGTAGGGTTTAGCTTCTCGAACAGTTATTTTAGACTTTTTTGCGACACAGTTTTTTGAATAAAATTAAATAACAGTGTTTTTTATGTTTTTTCTCCCGCATACAAGATTTTATGCTTCACTTAATAAGCTAAAAACTAAGAAAGAATATAATTTGTTAGTCTATATTGATATGCAAAAAAAAATACAAATGTATCATAGTACGCCAATAAAATAACTATTTTGAAGTTTAAAATAAATATTTGTTGTTTGTACGTTGCTATGTAAACAAGTTCTCCTAAATTTAGTAGTGTATGACAAAAACATTGTATGACGTTTAAAATAATTTGATAGTTTTTGAAAACTATATGAACAATTAATAACTAAAATGTTGCTAAACATTTTTAAACAAATGTAAAAATCTTTTACTACACCTTTTCCAATTGTAATTCAGAAAGCGTCAATGTTAATTCAGAAAACCTCAATTGTAATTCAGAAAGCGTCAATTGTAATTTAGATTAGTCAATTGTAGTTCAGAAACTGTCAATTGTAATTCAGATTAGTAAATTTTAATTCAGAAACGACCAATTGCAATTCAGAAAACGTCAACTTAAATTCAGATTAGTCAATTCTAACTCAGAAAACAACAATTGTAATTCAGATTAGTGAATTTTAATTCAGAAAACGTCAGTTGTAATTCAGAAAACGTCCTATTGTAATTCAGAAAACGTCAATTGTAATAAATAAAAGCCGTTAAAGTGGAATAAAATTCGCTCGCCGAGGGTTCCGTGAATGTAGAAGAACAAACTGGCAAAAATAATTTACACAAAGTTGTGTTGTAGATTTTTTATATTACCAATTACGTTATAATATTTCAGTTAGTAGATGGTATTTGTGTCGGTTACGTTTTGGTTATGTTTGGTAATTTGAAGGATATAATAGTGGTTATGTTTTAGATATTAGATGATGTTTTTGTCGGTAACATTTTGGTAATTTTTAGTCATTTGACGGACACAATTACACGTTGAACCTGTTACAATGAATTCTGACGCGAACGAAACAAAACGAGCTGAATACGAATAATCCTTGAACAAGTACATACAGCAAGGGAAACAAGTTGTTTGGATGGATGAAACAAATTTTAATTTGTTTTGTCGTCGAACGAGAGGCCATGCAAGAGTTGGGAAAAGAGCAGTACAACACATTCCAGCATCAAAAGGTCCTAACTGTAGTAAGCTACCTCCCTGACTACACCTCTGTCCAATAATACGATAATAAGTGTATATAAATAAACAGTAAATGAAATATATGTATGTGTAAGAAATGAGTTAAATAAAAATCAATAAAGTTAGTTGTACACAGTACGTGAAAAAGAACACAAGTTGTTTTATTTATTGTTTGTTACCACAATTTCAGAAGTGGGATTAGCGTTCGCCGGTGTTTTTTTTAATTATTCTTATACAATTATTATAATTACAATTAATAATATACAAGTTACAGTTAATTATTATTATTATTACAATTAATAATATACAAGTTTTAAAGAACAAAGTAACAAAGTTTTGTGTTTCTGTGAAAAAATATGGCTTGGGAAAGTTCATTTCATATTAGTGTGGGGGAGTTCGCTATAAAATATTAAAAGTGCATTTTTGTTTTAAAAAAGAAACAATATAAATAAAGATGGACCAATTTAAAAATGAGTTGATGGAGCAGAGGAAGGAGGATTTAATAGTTGAGTGTTTTAGGAGAGGTGTGAATTATTCCGGTACAAAAATAGAATTAATTCAGAGAATTATAGTACATGAAGAAAATGTGATTGCAAATAGAAACAATAACGAAAATAATAGTGAAGTGGCTAGTACGGCAAGCGGAAATGTTGATCGTAATGTTGAAGACGATGGCAGTGACGATAGTAACGAAGGTAGTGACGTGTTTCTAGATGCAAGTGGAGTTAATTTCGATGTGTTGAGAACAGAAGTTGACGTTTTGAATCGAAAAAAGGAAATTTTATTACGCGAAATGAGCATCTTAGAAAGAATGAAAAAATTGGAGTTAGATAAAACAAATCAGCCCAGTCAGTCAAATAAATTACAAACTCCAAAGTTTTCTGGAAATATTGAAAGTGTGTTATTCGAGTTTAAAGGCGAAAGTGATAATTTCAGTGCATGGCTATCACAGCTCAAAACTGTTCGTGGTGTCTACGAGCTCGACGATAGTTCTTTACGACTTTTGATAATTGGCAAATTGAAGGGACGTGCATTGAAATGGTTTTATTCCAAGCCAGAACATGTTGAATATGGCATCGACGTACTGATTCACGAAACGAAAAAGGTTTTTGATCAACGTCCAAACAAAATAGATTTAAGAAAAACATTTGATCAGCGTATTTGGCGGAGTAACGAGAAATTTATCGATTATTACCAGGATAAGATTATTATGGGAAATGAGTTAAGGTTATCCAGTGAGGATTTGGTGGAGTTGTTGATTGATGGACTCGACGACGATGCACTGCAGGTACAGGCGAGGATGCATCGGTTTAAGGATGTGGAGCAGATGTTGGATGCGTTTTCGGAAATTGCATATAAAAGTAAAAAATGCAATTTTACCCCAAACAAGAATTTCAACCGTGGTGTTCAGCAACCATACATAAAGCAGAACGAGTCCTATGGTACGAATAAAATTTATGAACGACGTGATGAACGGAAGACTGTCAGATGCTACAATTGCTATGAATTGGGCCATGGATTGGGGGAGTGTCAGAAACCGGTAAGACAACGAGGAACTTGTTTCAAATGTGGCAAAATGGGACATATGGCAAACAACTGTCCCGATTCAAAAAGCTATATCTCAAGACCGAAATGACTAAGTGTAAAGGTTAAAGTGGATGTTGGTGAGTCACCTAGTAATTTTATTTTAAATAATTTAAATGGTCTTTTTGATAGTGGGAGTTCCATAAGTTTTATAAAAGAAAAGATTATTTCAAAATTTAAGTTTCATCCTTGTGAAAATAATAATAATTTTTTAGGAATTAATAAAGTTAAGTTAGTTATTCTAGGTTATATCGGATTATATGTTAAAGTTCATGATAAAGTTATTAAGACAAAATTATTTATTGTTCCAAATTATACAATGTCTTATTATATAATATGGGGTGAAGATTCAAGCGAAGCCCTTAATTTTCATTAAGTTGATTTTGATAGATTGAATTTTAGTGTGACTAAAAATGAGTTTGATCAAGAAATTAATGAATTAATGTCAATAAATTACGTTTTCGAAGAAGATAAAAATTTTCCTAAAAATTTAAAAATTAATATGAATTTAAATTCTGAAGTTATTGATCAGTGTCATTCAATTATCCAAAAATATATAAACGCGGCTTTTCCCGAAAATCCAAAAGTAAATTTTGAGATGAAAGTTAATTAAAGTAAAACGGAACCATTTTTCTACACTCCGCGTAGACTATTTTATTTCGAGCGCGATAAACTACAAGTTATTCTCGATGATCTTTTGAAAAATAAAATTATTCATCCAAGCTCTTCTCCCTTTTGTTCGGCTATAGTGCTCGTAAAAAAGAAAAACAATGATTTAAGAATGTGTGTCGACTACAGAACACTTAATAAAAATACTTTAAAAGAAAACTTTCCGATTCCGTTAATAGAAGATCAATTGTTATTGTTGCGAGACAAAATAGTATATTAAGAAACTAGTTTCATAATCGACGATTTTATCACACGCAATCTGTTTAGAAAACGACCCGCGCAGCGGGGAGTTCTCTAAAGGATAAGTGCGATAAATCGTCTTATGAAACGAGTTTTTTATACTATTTTTTCTATTTTGCATTTTTTGTCTTGAAATTTTAAAAAATGGGTATTTTATTAAAAAAATAGTCGATTTGAAATTTTGTTATTATTACTAATTATTGTAATTAATTAAAAAGTTAACACTAATTTAGATATTCTTATTAATTTTTTTTACATAATTATTCGTTTTAATGTTCACTGCCGTTTGTATGACCAATGTGACCAACCTTGAAAGACAAAACTTTGCGTATCGTAATGAAGGCCATTTCGATACGCATTTGGGTATCGAAATGACTATATTTTAGACGCAAAATAGAAAAAATATTTTACGTCACTCGATTTAAAAAATGGATTTTATCATATCTCGATGTGTGAGGAGTCCATTCCTTTAACATCGTTCACAACTCCATTAGGACAATTTGAATATTCTAAAATGCCTTTCGGACTTAAGAATGGTCCATCCGTTTTTCAACGCTTTATAAGTACAATTTTTACAGATTTATTAAAAACAAGGAAAATATCAATATATTTAGATGATTTGATGTTGGCAACAGAAACGATCGAAGAGCATTTATTTTTATTAGATAAAGTTTTTTCATTGTTAGTAGAAAATAAGTTAGAGTTAAGATTTGATAAATGTAGTTTTTTAGAAACCAGTATAAATTATTTAGGTTACAAGATCGACGAAACTGGCATTAAACCAACCGATACAGGAATTAATGCTGTTATTGATTTTCCTCTTCCAAAAAATATTAAGGAAACACAGAGTTTCATTGGGTTATGCTCTTACTTTAGGAAATTTATATTAAATTATTCCATAATTTCAAAGCCACTATATGATTTGAAGAGAAAAAATATTGAATTTAATTTTGGTAGTGAGCAATTAAAAGCATTTGAAAATTTAAAAAATTATTAGTAAGTGCACCTGTTTTATCGATATATAATCCTAAGGACGAAACGGAATTGCATTGTGACGCGAGTTCACATGGGTATGGAGGAATTCTAATGCAACGAAAGTCAGACAGCAAGTTACATCCTATTTTTTATTTTTCCAAGAGAACAACGGACGTCGAAAGTCGTTATCATAGTTTTGAACTAGAAACCCTTTTAATTATTTACGCACTAAAACGATTTCGCGTTTACCTGCAGGGCATAAAATTTAAAATAATTACTGATTGTAACGCGCTTACCCAAACTTTGAATAAAAAAGACATTAATCCTCGAATATCCCGTTGGGCTCTCGAGCTCCAAAATTATGATTATGTAATCGAACACCGTAAATCCGAACGTATGACTCACGTAGACGCTCTTAGCCGTGTTACGAACATTCTGGTATTAGAAGAGAATACTTTCGAACAAACTCTTTCAATTTATCAATTATGCGATCCTATTATTCAGGAAATTAAGAAAAAATTAGAGAAAACCGAAGATACATTCTTTGAAATGCGAAACGGACTCGTGTATAGAAAATCCGAAGAGCGATTATTATTTTATGTACCCGACGGAATGGAGAATAATGTACTTAGGGTTAGCCATGACGAATTTGGCCACGTTGGAATCGATAAAACCTATGAAATAATACGTCGTAACTATTGGTTTCCAAACCTGAAAGACAAAATAAAAAATTATATTTGGTATTGCTTGAAATGTATTACATTTTCACCACCTCAAGGTAAGTCCGAAGGATTTCTAAATGTTATTCCCATGCCGACATTTCCATTTGATTCAATTCATATTGACCATTGTGGTCCAATCGATATCCAAGCCCAATGTTCGAAAAAACATATATTTCTTATAATCGACAGTTTTTCTAAGTTCATTAAATTGTATGCCGTTAAGACCACAAATACCCTCGAAGCAATAAGTTGTTTGAAAAGTTATTTCACATGTTACAGTCGACCCAGGCGGATTATTTCAGACCGAGGTAGTAGTTTTAGGTCCAGTGATTTTAAAGATTTTGTTGAGGAAAATAATATACAGCATATTAAAATAGCGACAAGTTCTGCTCAGGCTAATCGCCAAATAGAACGTTTTAATAAAACATTAATGCCAATTTTAGCTAAATATACCGATAGTAGTGTTGGAAATTACTGGTATAAAAATTTGGAGAAAGCTGAATTTTCAATAAATAATACTGTTAATAGATCAATAGGTACTACTCCGTCCCAAATGTTATTTGGTGTTGTTCAAAAAGGTGAACATCATGACAAAATTCGGGAAATTTTAGAGAATGAAGAATTAAATACAAGTTCAGAAGATTTAATTGACATACGAAAAAAAGCTATCAAAGCAAATGAAAAGGCACAAAATTATAATAAATTATATACAGACAAAAAGAGAAAAGCGCCACATATTTATTCAATTAATGACCTTGTTATGATTAAAAATTACGTCAGTACTCCAGGTGTTTCTAAAAAATTATTACCAAAATTTAAAGGCCCCTATAAAATTATTGAAGTTTTGCCACATAATCGATACGTAGTAGCTGACATTGGAGAATTTCAGGTAACACAAATTCCGTATGAAGGTGTTATAGAGTATTGCAATATGGTTCCGTATCGTGAATTAAATTATAATCTTAAAAATAATGAAAAATGAATTCGTTAAAATTAATTTTATTCCAAATTATTCTAGTATTTTATTTTGCAGTTATTCGATTATTCTCTAAAATCATTCTAGATCATTATTCCGTTATTCTAAAATTTAAAATTATTCTGTTATTCTAAAATTCAAAAAAAAAAATATTTAAAATTTATCATTATTCCGTTATACTAAAATTTAAAATTATTCTGTTATTCCAAAATTCAAAATTATTCTATTATTAAGAAAGAAAATATGTAAATTAATTCAATTATTCAAGAAATCTAAATTAATTTCATTATTCTAAAATGTACATTAATTTATTTCATTCATTAAATTAAAACTAATTATTTAAATTATTCCGTTATTTCAAGTAAATTTATTCTGTTATTCTTAAAATCATTATTCTGTTAATCAAATCGAGGCGATTTGTAGTCAGGATGGTCGAACTGTAGTAAGCTACCTCCCTGACTACACCTCTGTCCAATAATACGATAATAAGTGTATATAAATAAACAGTAAATGAAATATATGTATGTGTAAGAAATGAGTTAAATAAAAATCAATAAAGTTAGTTGTACACAGTACGTGAAAAAGAACACAAGTTGTTTTATTTATTGTTTGTTACCACATAACACTCATTTAATTGGACCAATTTCAACTACAGGAACCGTATACATAAAACACAAAACGAGTTCATTAACTACCCAGTTAGCAAACGATTAGGTAGTTGTTTTAATGCAAAAGTGGCAAGATGTGGGAAATCAACTGGTAGATTTGGTGATTGGTTTGGACAACGCACCTTGTCATTCGAAAGAGTAATCGATGGTACGCCAGCTTCTCTTTTGCGGTTAGAACCATATGCTCCGATGCTAAATCCAATTGAAAATATTTGGTCTAAAGTAAAATTGTATGCCAAAAGGAACATTCTTGTTTGAAACGTTGCAGGTCCTGACGTAATGTAACAAAAATTGATCTACTTGGAAGATATTATACATAGATCATGCAACAAACACCATAATTGGGGGTGATCGCGCTCATGCTGTGCAACGCTGTACAGTTCACCAAGCTAGAGCCTTAAAAAAATACTAAGAAATACTATGTATGTATATGGATCTGGATCTTCATCTCAATTTTTCGCAATACTAAAATAAAATATAAAGTTAATAAAATGTGTTTTATTTCTGAATTTACAATTGACGCTTTCTGAATTACAATTGACTAATCTGAATTACAATTGACTAATCTGAATTACAATTGACGCTTTCTGAATTACAATTGGGAAAGGTGTAGCTTAAATTGAATAAGAATACATTTTGTAGACAAAACTACAGTAAAAATAATTTTATTTAGTTTTTTAGCGTCTTAATAGCGGGTGTTATGAATTCATAATGCCCTCTCATAACGCCCCGGTTTTTATGAATGTTTTTATATATCGCGTATCCAAGACATTATAACAACTTTATATCATTGTGAAGCATAATAGTTATTTGCATATCGAGGGCTGAAAGTTGAAGATTACGCCTGCCGTTCATATTGAAGCCCGACGCAAAGCGAGGGCTTTTATTGAACCAAGGGCGTAATCTTCCTTTGAGCCTGAGTGTATGTGCAACGTTTTACGCACAGTTGCACAACTTAATTGTAGAACAAATCAATTTTTGAATTTTTTAAACTCGCTAGACATTTTGAAAATTATACTAAACATGATTTTCTCTATAAACTTCATACAATATAATTTATTTGTTTGTTTATTTGTAATTTTATGATTAATTTCCGGGCAATTATTTTACGTGCGGAAAAGTAGAAAAATACACTAATGTTTTATATAGCAACGGGCTTTTATTTTACTGGCGTTAAGTTCAACTTTCAGTCACGATAACTAGGATGTAAAATGTGTATTATTATTATTATTATTATTATTATTATTATTATTATTATTATTATTATTATTATTATTATTTTTGTTTTTTCTCGGGCTTTATCCCGGTTGTACACAACCGTCCGGACTTTCATCAAGGTGCGGTTGTTTCGGTATGACAAGGCTGGTGCTAGGTTCGTCGAGGTCGTTTTGGCGGAGGTGGAACTAACATTTCATCTCCTGTCCTGATTGGTCGTTTCATTTGTGTTGTGTTTGTTTCAATCATGGTGTGATATTGTATTTGTTCTTGTGTTAGTGGTGTGAGAATAATTTGTGGATATCTTATTATGGGTGTGCCATTGATTGGTTCTGATGTTGTGGCTATCTGTGGTTCTTCCAAGATTGGATTAAATTCTGCATTTTCTATTGTTTCTATTTCTTGTGATGGTAAAGGAGTGGGATTGAGAGTAATACTTTGTGATAGTTTTGTGATTGTGCTAGGATCCGATGCTGTGATAATAGTGTTAGTGTTTAGGAATTTTCGGACTATGTGACATGTATTAATAATGACTGCCTTCTGCATCTGTTTGTATGTGTTTGGGTGGAGATCTAGTGTCTTAATGTTTGTATGTAGTGTAATGGGTATGACCCCAGTCGAACTAATGATCAATGGAACCACTACTACTTTGGTCATGTTCCAAAGACGTTGTAGCTCAACTGCAAGGTCTGTGTATTTTGCGTGTTTTTCTGTGTTTGTATTTTGTATGTTGTGAGTGTTTGGAACCGCTATGTCGATGAGATATGTAACTTTATCTATTTTGTTAACTAAAACAATATCCGGTCTATTGTAATGTATTGTTTTATCGGTCATGATTGTTCTATCCCAGTATAGTTTATGTGTGGTATTTTCTGATACTATTTCCGGTGTGTATTTATAGTATGGCGAGTTGTGAGTTGTGAGTTTGTATTTGAATGCAAGTTTTTAGTGTATGATTTTTGCCACTTGATCATGTCTGTGTTTGTAGTCTGTGTTTGCCATGTGGTTACATGATCCTGTGATGTGTTGTATGGTTTCTGGCTTATTGTGACATCTTCGGCATGTATCTGACAAAACTGTTGGATCTCTTAAAATGTATTTTTTGTAGTTCTTAGTTAGTACAGTTTGATCCTGTACAGCAAACATGAAACCTTCGGTTTCCGAGAAGATTCCGCTTCCACTCAACCAGGAGTGCGACGCAACTTTGTCGACATAAGATTGGTTGAGTTCGTGCGGGAACCTTCCATGGAGAGCCTTCTGTTTCCATGCCTGCACTTTTTCTGTGTTTGGTACTATGGTTTGTGTATTTTCTTGTGTACTATTTAAGTTTAAAGGTGTGAATGATTTGTCTGCTAAAGTTATTGCTGTGTGTAGGTTTGAAGTGAGCTTTTTGTTGTGGAAAAATCTGTGTAGTGTGTTTATTTGTTTATTGTGTAAATTAACTATATCAATAACTCCTCGGCCCCCTTGGGAGCGAGGTAATGTAATTAATTTATAATTAGTAGTAATGTAATTATTATTATTATTATTATTATTATTATTATTATTATTATTATTATTATTATTATTATTAATATTATTATTATTATTATTATTATTATTATTATTATTATTATTATTCTTATTATTATTATTATTATTATTTTTATTATTATTATTATTATTATTAATAGTATATTAAGAAACTAGTTTCATAATCGACGATTTTATCGCACGCAATCTGTTTAGAAAACGACCCGCGCAGCGGGAAGTTTTGTAAAGGATAAGTGCTATAAAACGTCTTATGAAACGAGTTTTTTATACTATTTTTTCTATTTTGCATTTTATGTCTTGAAATTTTAAAAAATGTGTATTTTATTAAAAAAAAGTCAATTTAAAAATTTTTTTAATATTACTAATAATTTTAATTATTTAAAATATTTAACACTAATTTAGATATTCTTATTAATTTTATTTACATAATTATTCCTTTAAATGTTCACTGACGTTTGTATGGCCAATGTGACCAACCTTGAAAGACAAAGCTTTGCGTATCGTAATGAAAGCCATTTCGATACGCATTTGAGTATCGAAATGACTTTTTAGTTGATACTGCATTGAGTGGAAGTTGATTTTAATATAAAGGCTGGCTGCTAGTTGCGTTGAATTCTCCAGGAGATGAATAAGATGATACGAGATGTTGGAGATGTTGTATCCAATATAATGAGTTACCTTGAATGTGTTGATTAAGCTGAATCTTCGGTTATGATTTACCAATTTTACTGTTCACGTAAAGTAAACACAAAAGGCAGCAGATAAAATGTTGTTGTAACAACCATATCATGAATTAAATTTATTTCCAAACTTCTTCAGGTACACTAGCTTCCACATTCACTAATGGTCTTGAACCATTATTAAGTAGCACAAATATAAATTAAATTCTCTCAAAACACAATAACATTTTAGAGTTTAATTGTATTTATAAATAGATTATACAAGTTACATGAAATTTGTCTTATTGTATTAATCAAATTGATGGCGAGGCGATGAAATATAATTTACATAGAGAATTACATTTTTAATTTAACACGAAAATTTAGCACTCGAAACTATTTGGAAAAAACAAAATCTGAATAAAAAAAAAATATTTTTTTCGTTTTTTTAATAAATGTTAACGAAATCATCGCCTGCTAAACTTTAAAATTTTTTTTGAGAAATGATTTAAGTTTTGATGTTCGCCACAACTTTATTTTAGACGCAAAATAGAAAAAACACATTTTACATCCTAGTTATCGTGATTGAAAGTTAAACTTAACGCCCGTAGAATAAAATCCCGTTGCTATATAAAACATTAGTGTATTTTTCTACTTTGCCGCACGTAAAATAATTTCCTGAAAAATAATCATAAAATTACAAATAAACAAACAAATAAATTATTGTATGAAGTTTATAGAGAAAATCATGGCATGTTTAGTATAATTTTCAAAATGTCTAGCGAGTCTAAAAAATTTAAAAGTCGAGTTATACTACAAATAATTTGTGCAGTTGTGTGTAAAACGATGTACATACACTCAGGCTGCAAGGAAGATTACGCCCTTGGTTCAATAAAAGCACTCACTTCGCGTCGGGCTTCAATATGAACCGCAGGTGTGTTCAACTATGTTCAACTTTCAGCCTTCGATATGTAAAAAATAGTATATTACATATCTAGAGTTGTAAATAGCATTTTACATGCGAGGGAAAATTTTGCGCACGAGACGCGTAGTGTCGAGTTCAGTATCTTCACGAGCATGGAAAATGCTTTACAACTCGAGATTTGTTATATACTTTTTCTACGACTTTGTATTATTGCCCAAGCGCATATAATTACTTGAAAAAATGAACTACTAATTATAAATTAAATGCAAATAGTTTACAAATTGTGGTAGGCTTTGCATTATTCTGTGTCAAAATGAATTGAAATATTTAATTTTTAAAAATCAAGTTTTTCTTTAAATAAAAATTTTTCTTTTTATTAAAAGCGTGCGGTAATATATATATGAAAATCCATTACCGCACGCTTTTTTTTGCTTACCGCACGCTATTTGAAATAATCAATTTACATGTCATGGATAGTGCTATGTAATTTATAATTTACTGTGATAGGAGTAAAAAAATAACTAATTACTCCCGCGTGAGAAACCAAAAGTTACGATCCAGATTTATTGTGATTGCTGTAAAAACTTTATATATCAATTTTCACCAACGCCGAATTATCAATTTACAATAAACAGCTGTTCAAACGTCCTCATCATTGTATTTAATATTGGCAAATAATTAATTAGTTCCTTGGCGAACGAATTCAAACTTTATATCAAGGCTTCATCAAAATTGATTTGTGACCAATGTTGTTGCGTGCCAACAGATAGAGATTTCCTTTTCAAATAAAAAAATTGAAGATATAGTACAAGCTTTTGTAAAAAATACCTTGTTTATATTAACGTAATTTAAACGAACACAATAATATTAAAAACTAATCCGATTCTTATTACCTTCATCTGATAGGATAACGAGGTTTTTAATCTCGTTTATCAACTAATCTGTAGGTAAATTACCATAAGAGATATTAAAATTTGAAATCATTACAAATAGATAAACATGAAAGTAAAAATATTCAGTCACCATGGATTGGAACAACATCATCAGACTAATTATAATTATATTAGTACAGCAAAATATAACCAAAATTGTGGCCAACATAAAGGTTTAGTTTTTCATTTTTCATTCGATAAATTTATTTATATTTTAATTGAATTCAGAACACACATATAATGCGTGTAGAAACACTCCAAAACTGTGATGTGCATCTTAATCCAACTGGATATTTCTCTGAGGTGAACTTAACAAAATCAAAGGCAAACACTCATTATATGAATGGCCGATTAGAAATGAAAAAGCAGTTAAGAGATCCACTTCTGGTAAGATAAATTAGTATAATAATTTTTATTTATAATTAATTATTATGTTGGTCATAGTTAGTACTTACAATTCAAAAATGTGATAACGAAATGGCAAATTGTGAGGATTATCATAGTATGAGTGTGCCTCAGTTGTGCAAACTAATACAGTTGCAAAACAATAATTTATTCATTCTAAAACAGAAATTTCAACCAGATCTTAAATGTCCTATACAAGTCGGGACATATACATTGAAAAACGCAACTTCTGATATGTCGCAGTTTGCTTTACTGCCCTTTGAAAATGGACGTTGGAAAATGTTCATAAGAGTTTATGAAAATAATGTGATTCGCAAAAAAGATCTTCGCGTTTGTGTTGAGTCTCAAGTATCTATAATGAACAGTAGGCGGCGGATTTAATGATAAGTTTTTACAGTAAAATATATTTAACAATATATGAAAATAAATATTAAAATATTTTAATACTATTGTGTGTGGTATTATTGACTCCATATGACAAATCCTAACGTTTTTATTGCCGAGTGGTATATATTTATATTATACATAAGTATGGACATCGACGGTGGTAAACATCTCTCATTATTTTCTAAAGCTATGTTGGAAATGGAGTACCGCGAGTCAGTTATAAAATAATACGTCCATGTCGGGCATATCGTTTGAAAAAGAACTTAAATGCGTAAATGATTCTACGTTTTGAAGTCTTCGATCGTCACTGATAAGCTATGCAATTCTATAGTAAACTTGACAAGCTGGATAGTAACGATCATGTCGGATTAACTTCAAATATATCAGGGAAGAGAACTATGTTCAACGTTAGACTCTACCTCATTTGACAACTTAAGTAATGTTTCGACCATTTTTACAACCTTTAGC
>OY856188.1:14364554-14394340 GCA_963693315.1 Diogma glabrata
AAACCACGTCATAAAGTTGATTTCAATTACAGCTGTAACGGCAATTTATAAATCAAACTTTCTTTTGTATCAGTTTATATATCAGCTCTTTATATACTGCTATACAATTTTATATTAGCGGGATGAATATTATGTTTGATGTTACGGAAAAATACTAATTTGAACTAAAGACGAATTAATTTGAAAACTATTATTGGAAAACTATTAATTGATGAAAGTGGAACAAATTTATGGTGCTCTATAGAAAATAATGCTGCCTGCAATCTAGCCTAAGTTAATGTGGTTTAGATCTGGAATTTTAATCAAGAACTTCAACAAATTAGTTACTTTGGGAATTTGAATTCTATTGCTAGTTGTCGTCATCATTACTATTGAAGTTTTCTTTCATCACTAATTTGGATTGGATTACTAAACTATATTCAACAAACATTCAACAAACATTCAGTACGGAGCCATATCTAAGTTTGAATGACGCATCTTCCGGTGATATATAACAATGAAGTATATTCGATTAATTTTTATAAACTAAATTAACAATGCATTACATAGTTTTTAATTTTTATTAATTAATTTTATGTTGAATTTATTTAATTTCTTTTTGTAATTCAATTTTTCTCTCTATTTCTTTTGTAGTTTCTTTCAGCTAAATTCAGGTTTCCACAAGCGCTTGGAGGACAAAGAATTAGCGGGAAACTAGTTAAATCAGGTTTTTTTGATTTATTTAATTATTAATTTTTTTTTTAAATTGATATCTAGTTACTAGTATAATTGAAAAGAGATAGTTTTTAAATTTAAATTTTTTTTTTTAAATCCTTAAATACTTAAAATTTAATTTTCTTTAAGTTTAGTTTAAATCTAATTTATTATACCAATCTTTAAATCCGATAATTGAAATTTTTAATAATGATTTATTTAGAATACAAATCACTTTGTTTTGTTTAATAAATATTATGTTAGTTGGTAATTTCTAATTTCTTTTGTTTTGTTGTTTATTAATATGATGTAGTGAAGTTTTTTTTGCTGTCCGGATATTATCTTATGTCGTCACTGTCTTATCCCCTACCTTCCCATTCCCTGCGATCTTTAATCACACGTTTAAGCCTTGAATCATCTCCCACGCCCACGTCTGAAACTAGCCAGAGCACCAGATCGCATCAAGGCCTCTAAACGAGTGGAAATTACTCGTAACACGCTTCGCGCGGGTTACAGTTGGCGCCCAAAGATAACGGTCAAATAACCGGTTTCTACAATTCTAACAGTTGACAATATTTATTGTTCAACATTTTCGTTTCAATTTTTGATTAAAACTCTATCAATGTATTAGTCTTTATATGTTAATACGGTTTATTATAATCTCATAGTAACAACATAACGATAAAGTTACATCTAACGATTAGAAGCGGTTGATTGAAATATCTATTAATTTAATGTTTTGATTTTCTTTTCCAGTTTGTTTTTGTCGTCATTTTTGTTATAGATGCTCACATTAGTTTCCACTTTTGGTGTTTTGAGTCCTAGTGTTGGTTAGCATTTAGTAACTAATTTTAAGTCCAGTTTCTTATATTTAAGTTCTTTTATAATCCAATCCACTTTGTTTCGATTTGAAGCAACTTATTAAGAAATTGGGTTTGTGGTAAAACTTTCGTTATTAGCGGATTGAACCAATTTCTGAATCAATATGTATTACTTTTTTTTATTCCATTTTTCAACCCTTTTCCTATCCTCATCCTTTTTAAAAAAAATCCCTTCCCTGGCAGTGAAGATATAGGACATTATCTGGACATATATTTTGCATACATCATTATTTTTTCTGTTGTTAGTGAAACTGAATTTCACTTCTAAAAATCCAAAATCGAATTTTTTTTATTATTATTATTTGAGAAACAATAAGATTTAGTTTCTTTTAATTGTTTCTTGCAAATGTAATTTATATTAACATATTAATAGAATTTATATTAACATTTTTTTTTGCATTATTTAAATTATATTATACTTGTTGTTTGTTCTATTTAAATAGAGGTTTGATTGTTTTTTCTAATTATTTGATATTTTTATCATAACATCACATTTCACATTATTTCTTACTATATATCTTAGAATTGTTTTTTTCAATCAAAATGGATCCTCAACTCCTCGAGCCTGATGAGTTAAAAATAGAATGCGAAATTAGAAATATTAAAGGCTTGCAATCAGTTCAATTATCTTTGCTTAAACATTATTTAGAAGAAGAAGCGATTGGTAATGAGATTGCACCAAAGTCTGCTCATGCCGCTGCACGTTCAAATCCTAAAAGGGAAGTTGCATTGTGCGCAAAAAAATTAATTGAAATACAAGAATCTTTTAAAAATTCATTAAAGTCACCATCCGATCATCTAGGTTTAATTCTTTCGGCTATGAAATCACGTGTGCAACATTTCCGATCTCGTCTACTGCGAATTTCAATCTCACCAGCCGTTGCCGAGGAATACCCTCCGACCATTAATCTTTGCGATGAGATGGTACATACATTAAACGAAGTGTCTGTAGAAAGTTCTGATTTAAATGAATCAATTCAAAAACTGGATGATCTCGACATTAGCACTGCTAAAGTTATTATTCATAATGTGGACGAAAGGTCTGAATCTGAACAAGATAATATTTCAGGTGCTGCATCTTATACTGGAACCATTCCTAAGCAACCACCGCTCTCTTCTGTATCAAATCAGTCTTCTTCTACTTGTCCAGTCGTTTCTCAACAAACATTTTTGAACCCTTCTATTCAACCAAACTCATTTGCTGATAACGTTGTTCATACCTCCGATGTCAACCTACATTCTAATTCAGTTCGTTTTAGCGAATTTCCATTAAAAATTGCACCTTCAACTTCTGGTGATAAATTACCTTATTTTAAAAGAATTCCGCCACCTATTTTGAAACAACCAGATTTAACAATTGCATCTTCAAATACGAACACTGCTTTGTCTAGCTTATCTACACCTTTTGCCGATACGACAAAGCATCAGATGCCAATTTCAGTAGATAATAATAAACCAATTTACACCGATGATTTGATGAAAGATCGACTATTGTTACAGCAACTGATTGCAAAAGTATCGCAGTTAAATCCTACAGCATTAGAAAACATTGTTGGAGCCCCTACTACTGTTGAAAGTGGTCTAGTTACTTCCAGTCCAAATTATCATAATATGCACAACCCTCAAGAATTTAATAATCGTACTTCTTCGATGTCTGATAATTCATGTAGACCGTCAATTGTTCATCATTGGAATTTATATTTCGATGGCTCGAAAACCGGACTCAATGTGGAACGATTTTTATACAGAGTCGAAACTAACGCGTCCTCATATAATCTACCTGAATTTAGACTACTTACTGATATTCAACATTTGCTAAAAAGCAAAGCGTTGAACTGGTATTGGTCCTACAAGGAAACAAATCACCCTAGATCTTGGTCAGAGCTTAGCACAGCGATGAGAAAACAATTTCAAGACACGCGTAACGATTTCGATGTTCGACAGTCAATTTGCGGGAGAAAGCAACAACCTGAAGAAACATTTCAAGATTTTTTTTACTGCAATCTCTGAGCTGACTCTTTCATTGTCTGCTCCTTTGAATGACTTCGAGTTGATGTTAATTCTACATGGCAACATGAGAACTGGCTTAAAAGAAAGACTAGCAGGAAAAAGATTCCAAACTTCTTCGGAACTGTTTGACGAATGCGTTTCAATCGAGTCAACCTGGAGACAATTAGCTTTTGTTCCTGAACGGCAAATTAATTTTTTATCAAGACCCACCTTCTTCAATCGACCTGTCGATCCTCGTACTCGCCAAGTACATGAAATGGATGGTCCAATCGATGAAAATCCTCCTCCTATTGTTTTTCAATCGCGTATGCCTCAACAATTTCTTTCACAGCCTAATGTTTCAGCTTTCAACCCTTCATATAATTCTCCAGTTAATAAATATCCACCATTGGTATTTCCTAAACAGTTGTTTGAGAAAGTCAAGTGTTGGAATTGTGGTGTACATGGACATTTGTACTATCACTGTCCCAACGAACTTCAACATGTTTTTTGTCAAGGATGTGGCCAGTCTGACATCATATTTGAATATTGCGCTAAGTGTCAGGGAAACATGAGGAGGGAGGTGCGAATTGGGAGTCAACCCTTCCCGATTACTTCACAGATTCCCAACCAGAGACCCCGGATGGAAGAAACAGCATCGAATACCGATCCAGAGTTCTACCGGCGACTTTCGAAAAACAACCAAAAATAATTTCAAACAATATAATTTCAAACCCTTCAAAATTTCAAACCAAATCAAATAAAATCTCACGAAATATCAAATACTTCCGCTTGCGTCGCTCTATTAAGAAATCTGTGGCTGCTGCTTGTATTGTTGATGGATTGGACGATCGCCCTTATGCTGATGTTGAAATAGCTGGTATCCCTTTACGAGGCTTACTTGATAGCGGTGCTAGCATAACGGTTCTTGGAAAAAGTTCTGAACAATTTTTGAAAAACTCAGGCATTCGCTTCTACAATCAACCTACCTTACTTTCTACGGCTTCTGGTGAAGCACAACGAATTTTAGGTCATATTAGAGCTTTCGTTTCATACGCTGGAAAACAACGTATGATGAGAATATTTATCGCACCTGGGTTAAGCCAACAACTTTACCTGGGAATAGATTTTTGGAAACTCTTTAATATCAAACCCCAAATTATTGCAGACCTTACACTTAATACGCTTCCTTCTTTACCCCTTCCAGATCAACACTTACTTAATCTTGCTGAATCTGCTAAGCTAGATTATATTGTTAAATCTTTTCCTTCGTTTGCTCGTGAGGGTCTTGGTAAGACACACCTCCTTAGTCACTCCATCGATGTGGGCCAGGCTAAACCTATAAAACAGCGATTTTATCCTGTGTCTCCTGTCGTTCAAAAAGAGCTGTACGATGAGATAGATAGGATGTTGGCTTTGAGGGTCATCGAGGAAAGTTTCAGTTCCTGGAATAATCCTGTCACGATGGTCAGCAAAGCTAATGGTAAAAAAAGGTTTTGCCTGGACGCACGTAAACTAAATGACGTCACCGTTAAGGATGCGTATGGGTTACCAATAATTGACGGTCTTTTAAGTCGCTTAAAAGACACGTATTTTATCAGTACAATTGATTTGAAGGATGCATTCTGGCAGATCCCTCTTGATCCTACATCCCGAGACAAGACAGCATTTACAGTTCCGGGTCGGCCATTGTACCAGTTCACGGTTATGCCGTTTGGACTATGCAACGCACCACAGACAATGTGTAAACTGATGGATAAAGTAATACCGCACCAACTCCATGATCAAGTATTCGTGTACTTAGACGACTTGCTTGTCATATCCGCTACGCTGGATGAACATTTACTACTTCTTTCTGAAGTAGCACAACGTTTAAGGCAGGCTAAGCTTACCATAAACATTGAAAAAAGCAAATTTTGTCTCACATACACACGCTATTTGGGATTTGTTGTTGGTGGTGGTCGCTTACAGGCTGATCCAGGAAAGGTAGATGCGGTTGTGTCATTTCCTATTCCTAAAACTCCTCGTCATGTTCGGAGATTTCTGGGCATGTCGGGTTGGTATTCCCGTTTTATCCCAAACTACGCTTCTATTGCCTCTCCGCTAACCGATCTACTCGGTAAGAAAAAGTTTCTATGGTCTGATGCCTGTCAGAATGCATTTGACGATATCAAAAATAAACTGACTTCTGCCCCCGTTTTGGTTCATCCTGATTTCCAACGCCCTTTTTATATACAATGTGATGCGTCAAAGAGTGGAGTTGGTAGTGTTCTGTTTCAGAAGGATGATGAAGGATTCGATCACCCCATCGCATTCTTTTCGAGAAAATTAAACCGATCTCAAAGAAATCATAACATTACTGAGTTGGAATGTTATGCGGCCGTATTAAGTGTAAAGAAATTTAGACCGTATATTGAAGGTTACGAGTTTGTCATAATTAGCGACCATGCAAGTCTTCAGTGGTTGAATCAACAAAAAGACCTAACAAGACGTTTAGCTCGTTGGAGTTTGAAGCTCCAAGGATTTAATTTCAGAATCAGTCATAGAGAAGGGAAGAAAAACGTTGTTCCAGATACTCTCTCTCGAACCTTTTCATCTGAAGCGCTAACAAAAGAAACAGTTGAGTCTCTATGCCTAAACGATGATGCATTTCGGTCTTCTGATTATGTGAGTCTTGTCGAAAAAGTTAGGAATTTATCACAAAAATGTAATTTGGTTGTACGAGATGGAAGGGTTTTCATCAAAACAAATAATAGTGATAATTTGGCTGATCCTTTGTATCGTTTGTACGTTCCTGAAGTTTTAGTACCTGAAATTTTAAAATCACATCACGATTCTCCTTCAGCTGGTCACGCTGGCATTGAAAGGACGTTGGAGCGTTTGCGTCGTTTGTACTACTGGCCCAGTATGTTTAGAGATGTCAAGGAATATGTAAATAACTGTAATATTTGTAAAACATGTAAAGCTCCTAATTATTCCACACGACCTCCAATGGGAAGCTTTCACCTACCTACTATTCCTTGGCAACGTATATTTATTGACTTTCTTGGCCCATATCCAAGAACTCGATTGGGATTTTGTTATGTAATGGTAGTTATTGATCATTTTAGTAAATTTGTCATCCTAGAACCTTTAAGATCGGCTACAACACAGACAGCAATACAAGTTTTACAGAAACGGATTTTCAACTTATTTGGTGTACCAGAATCTATTGTTTCTGATAACGGGAAACAGTTTATTTCTAAAAATTTTAAGTCCTTTCTGTCAAAACTAAATATTGCACATATTCTAACTCCAAAATACAGCCCCCAATCGAATTCATCGGAACGAGTAAATCGAACCTTATTATCAGCAATACGTTCCTATTTAAAAACAGATCATCGTGAGTGGGATGCTCATTTGGATGAAATTGGAGGTGCACTGCGAACAGCGTTACATGATTCTATTGGAAAAAGCCCATATTACGCTCTGTTTGGTCGACATATGATTAACCATGGTGATCAGTACCAGGTTTTACGTGAACTTCAGTGTCTAGGCGAATCGGAAGTAGAAACATTGAATCCTTCAACGCACCTTGAAATAATGAGAAATAACATAATGGAAAGGTTAAAACAATCGTCACAACAGCATGCCAAGCAATATAACTTGCGGAGTCGTCAAAGGTCATTTTCTGTGGGACATTCAGTATATGTCAGAAATTTTCCTCAGAGCGATGCCACAAAAAGATTCTCGGCAAAGCTCGCACCAAAGTTCATCAAAGCAATAATTAAAGAGAGGATCTGAAATGTTGCATATCGTTGTGTGGACGAAAAAGGTAACAACTTAGGGGTATATCACCTGAAAGATATTCAGAACTCATACGCAATGCATGTTTAGTTTTTCCTCTAATCCTTTATTTTATATCTTTTGCCCGGCTTGAGACTTCTCATGGGTCGTAGGGCAGCACCACGATTTGTAACCCCCTTTTTGGGGATTACAATGATTTACGCCAATATAATTATTTTTGAAAAAAAAACTTTCCTTCGCTTCAACAAAACATATATTTTTCATTTTAACAAACCTGATATTCTTTTCACATTAATAATTTCTATGAAAAAGGTCCTAAAGAAAGATATTACAATTAAATAAAATAATTTGCTTTATTAATAAACATATTGGAATTATAAGGTTCTATTTTTTTGATGATACGGAAAACATTTTTGTTGTTGAATTATTCCGGGGGAATTACTTTTACCTTCAATGAGATAACATATATTTAATCTTGTATTGTTTAAACCAAGTTTATTTGTAAAAAAATTTAATTTTAATTAAATAAAATTTATAATTGAAAAGTTCGGCTGTGATTTTGTTATATTGAAGAATAGTAAATTAATTTAGTTAAAGAATAGTTAAAAGAAAAAACTGTGATTATAAATTAAAGTTGAAAATAGTTCAAAACTAAAAATTAAAGTTAAAGGTTTTTTATGGTTGATGTGAAACCCATTGAGTTTTCAATTTTATTTAAAAACCACGTCATAAAGTTGATTTCAATTACAGCTGTAACGGCAATTTATAAATCAAACTTTCTTTTGTATCAGTTTATATATCAGCTCTTTATATACTGCTATACAATTTTATATTAGCGGGATGAATATTATGTTTGATGTTACGGAAAAATACTAATTTGAACTAAAGACGAATTAATTTGAAAACTATTATTGGAAAACTATTAATTGATGAAAGTGGAACAAATTTATGGTGCTCTATAGAAAATAATGCTGCCTGCAATCTAGCCTAAGTTAATGTGGTTTAGATCTGGAATTTTAATCAAGAACTTCAACAAATTAGTTACTTTGGGAATTTGAATTCTATTGCTAGTTGTCGTCATCATTACTATTGAAGTTTTCTTTCATCACTAATTTGGATTGGATTACTAAACTATATTCAACAAACATTCAACAAACATTCAGTACGGAGCCATATCTAAGTTTGAATGACGCATCTTCCGGTGATATATAACAATGAAGTATATTCGATTAATTTTTATAAACTAAATTAACAATGCATTACATAGTTTTTAATTTTTATTAATTAATTTTATGTTGAATTTATTTAATTTCTTTTTGTAATTCAATTTTTCTCTCTATTTCTTTTGTAGTTTCTTTCAGCTAAATTCAGGTTTCCACAAGCGCTTGGAGGACAAAGAATTAGCGGGAAACTAGTTAAATCAGGTTTTTTTGATTTATTTAATTATTAATTTTTTTTTTAAATTGATATCTAGTTACTAGTATAATTGAAAAGAGATAGTTTTTAAATTTAAATTTTTTTTTTTAAATCCTTAAATACTTAAAATTTAATTTTCTTTAAGTTTAGTTTAAATCTAATTTATTATACCAATCTTTAAATCCGATAATTGAAATTTTTAATAATGATTTATTTAGAATACAAATCACTTTGTTTTGTTTAATAAATATTATGTTAGTTGGTAATTTCTAATTTCTTTTGTTTTGTTGTTTATTAATATGATGTAGTGAAGTTTTTTTTGCTGTCCGGATATTATCTTATGTCGTCACTGTCTTATCCCCTACCTTCCCATTCCCTGCGATCTTTAATCACACGTTTAAGCCTTGAATCATCTCCCACGCCCACGTCTGAAACTAGCCAGAGCACCAGATCGCATCAAGGCCTCTAAACGAGTGGAAATTACTCGTAACACGCTTCGCGCGGGTTACAAGGGTGTGTACTTAGACATGCATGGCTTAATCTTTGAGACAAGCATATAACTACTGGCAGGATCAACCAGAATTCTATTTATATTTATAAATATTTGTGTTTCAATTATTAGTGAAATTGCTTTCCACTTATATAACTTTATTACTTGGAACGATTACCTTTCCAATAATAAACTATATTCGGTTCTATTTTTGTTCTATTATATATAAGAATTTTGTTTTCTTTTATTTTATTCAATAAACATGCCCCATCATGTATAACATAATAAATGTCTTTACAAGTATATTCAATAATCCAAACAATGAATTACATTCAATACATAAATATAAAACTTATTTTATATTTTTTCTTTTGATCGACTACTCTCATATAATACTTTTTATGTCATAAAGTAGTGTAAAATACTCAAAAAATAAAATCACATCTTATTAAAACAATATAAAATTACAAAAGACTACCTTCGACTTCACTTAAAACTTAAAATATGTAAGAAAAATTTTAAAAAATAGTTCATAACTTCTTCTAGGTCATTCCTAGAGTAGTTAAATGTATGAGATGGTATTATTGATTTTTTATTTCCAACATTTCTTCCGAACATACTTAGCCCCTATCTGCAACTCTTAGGGGGGTTCCCATACAAAAAACTCAAAATTTTAAAAAATAGTTCATAACTTCTTCTAGGTCATTCCTAGAGTAGTTAAATTTATGAGATGGTATTATTGATTTTTTATTTCCAACATTTCTTCCGAACATACCTAACCCTTATCTGCAACCCTTAGGGGGGGTTTTTAAAATTTTAAAAAATAGTTCATAACTTCTTCTAGGTCATTCCTAGAGTAAATAAATGTATGAGATGGTATTATTGATTTTTTATTTCCAACATTTTTTCCGAACATACCTAACCCCTATCTGCAACCCTTAGGGGGGTTCCCATACAAAAAACTCAAAATTTTAAAAATAGTTCATAACTTCTTCTAGGTCATTCCTAGAGTAGTTAAATGTATGAGATGGTATTATTGATTTTTTATTTCCAACATTTCTTCCGAACATACCTAACCCCTATCTGCAATCCTTGGGGGGGTTCCCATACAAAAAACTCAAAATTTTAAAAAATAGTTCATAACTTCTTCTAGGTCATTCCTAGAGTAGTTAAATGTATGAGATGGTATTATTGATTTTTTATTTCCAACATTTCTTCCGAACAGACCTAACCCCTATCTGCAACCCTTAGGAGGGTTCCCATACAAAAAACTCAAAATATGAATAAGATTAAAAAAATAAATCACATTATATTAAAAGAATATAAAATTACAAAACACTACCTTCGACTTCACTTAAAACCTAAAATATGTAAGGAAAATTTTAAAAAATAGTTCATAACTTCTCTAGGTCATTCCTAGAGTAGTTAAATGTATGAGATGGTATTATTGATTTTTTATTTCCAACATTTCTTCCAAACATACCTAACCCCTATCTGCCTCCCTTCTGAGGGTTCTCATACAATCCATAATCCATCCATTTGTACAGGATATTACCAGAATACTTAAATGCAGCATAGAACATAGTCTAAATTTTGTCTAAATCAAAATCCAGACATGTAGGAGTCACTTTGGGGGTGGTACAAATTAGGACGTGGGTGGTACGTATTAGGAAACTAGTTGCATAAATCGTACCAGTTGCAGCATCTTACTATTTCTCTATTATACAAGCCGGATGTACAAATTTACTCAGTTTTTTAGAGGAAATAGGTATTAAAAATCTCAAATTATCGATATCGTCTAAAGGTTATAGAAAAAAATAATTTTGGAATTAGTTATCAAATAAAATATAAAAATCAGTACGATTTAAGCAACTCTCCCCTATGTCTGTCTACCGGCCGGCCGTCACAATCGACGAAATCTAGAAAACCGAAGGCGGGTTTTAAAAATATTTGTTTCTAAAAATAGGTAAACTAAATGGTAAGAGCCAAAAGGACGATGTGTTCGAAAGCTGTCCCGGAAGTATGTCAAAAAATCGTCAAGTGTGTCAAAACAAGGAAATATGCATATGTTTTGCTTATAATCGTTCATTTTAAGTGATTACGAGTAGGAATATTTAATTTGGAGAAATCTTGATGGTCGGGATTGGTATGTGAGACCAAACACTAGATTATTGTCAAAAAAATGTTGTCAAGTGTGTCAAAAGAATGATTTTCATTTTTCTAACAAATTTTTTGGCAAAAAATGAAATTAATTATTTGTATGACATGAAATTTAATCGAACATGAAATTGGACACGGAAATTTTTGATTTTATTATAATTTTTGAATGTTTTTGGAATTTTGAAAATAGTTTGTATTTTTGTTTTTGTTATAATTTGTGCGATATTTTTAGAATTTTGGAAAAAGTTTTTTGATTTTGAAAAAATTTCGTTTTTAATTTTTGGAACATTATTAGAATTTTGAAAAAAGTTCGTTTTTTTGATTTTGTTATAGTTTTTAAAATAGTTTTAGAATTTTGAAAAATGTTTGGATTTTTGGAATATTTTTATTTTTGAAAAAAGTTTCAATTTTCGATTTTGTTATAATTTTTGAAATATTTTTAGAATTTTGACAAAAGTTTGTATTTTTGATTTTTTTATAATTTTAAATTTTTTGAATAAATTTTAATTCTTGATTTTATTATAATTTCTGGAATATATTTAGAGTTTTGAAAAAAAGTTTAAATTTTTGATTTTAATATAATTTTTGGAATATTTTTGGATTTCTGAATTTTTGATTTTGTAATATTTCTCGAAACGCTAAATGGAGAGGTTTTTGAGTAGCCTGTTGGTGGTATTATCTTTTCACTAAATTTTGTTAATTTATGATCTGTTATAATTTTCAGGCAACGAATTGTTGTTTCGGCTATTATCGGCTTCTTGTAATATTTGGATGACTTTTCGACAATAAATCGGCTTTTTGTGTTCTTTTCAGCGTCTTTTCGGCCTATATTTTTTCACTCGGGAAGACAAACTCTAGTAAGTTATTTCATATTCAGCCCTGATTGTATTGCCCAATTAGGGGTTATATACGAAAAACAAACGGGTTGGATATATTTAAATAAGGTTAACTCTAGAGTTTTCTAATTTCAGCCCACATCAGATTGCCCTAATAGGGCTTATCCTTTCTGGACTGATGTGATTGATCACGCATCGACTGTATTTAGGCTTTTCCTAATTAGTTTCTGCTGTGGTAGTAAATCTCTCAGGTGGTGAAAGATATCGAACTGCGGCCTTCTTCAAGTTGTATGAAATATTGGTTTTAGCAAAACGTTCACCAGCTTATCGCAAGTATCTCTCGAGACCATAAACACATTAATTTAATCAATTTTAATTAAAATCAAATTTAATGGTTTGATTTAGCTAAAAATACGTTTACCGTCATTAAAACTACATTAGCATTTTTATAATAGCAAAATATCAGTTTAATCTGATTCCCAGAATATTGTGGAACAGATTATAAAATAACCATTACAAAAAAGTTAAATTTAGATTAAAACAAAAGTTTATGCTCCTCGATTGGCGTTTTTTATGATGATGTATTGTTATAACATTTTAAATCTAATATATGTAGGGTTGATAGTTGTACCACTTTATTTTGACCAAGTGCATTCTTTGAAATCTAAGGTACGGTACTTGTTTTTTTTTTAATCCTGATATTTTACTTATATTTTAACTTAAGCTGAAACAAAATATGTGGTTAGAGGGACCAAAGAACTGTGATGAGCATCTTAAACCGATTATTTATTTTTCTGAAAAATTAATTTTATGAAAACAAAAGCAAACATAAATTATTTAAGTGGTCGGCTAGAAATCACGAAGGAAGTCGATGATCCTGTTACGGTGAGTCAACTAATATCAAAATAAACAATTGTTTGTTACTTACAATAAAACGTTTTAATTTTAGTTTGTACTAAACATCCAACGGTGTGATAATCAATTGCAAAACTGTGAGGATTATCATACAATCAAATTTTCCCACATATGTCAACTACTTCAATTTAAAAATTTCGAGTATTTGCGCCTCCAGAAATCCGTCGAGCCTGAACTGAAATGCCCAGTCAAACCTAGAACTTATATAATGAAAAATGACACGGTTGGTTTTCCTGAGTTTGCATTACTACCTTTTGTTATTGGTCGTTGGAAGATCTTCAGTCGGATATATGCTAATGAGAAACAAAATAAAAAGAATCTTATTTTTTGTTTAGAAAATAGTGCATTCATAACAAATAATAGGAGAAGATCTTATTTATAATTTGCGTTTTCAATGTAAAAAAACAACTTACTTTTTATTATATTAAATTATATATTTATAATATTAAAAATTTATTTATCTTAAAGTGTCACTTTTTAATCCTGTATTTTGCTGTCATAGTTCCGTCCAAAAAATTAAAAAACTTTTAAATTTGTATATAAAATAGTACATTATGATGCTAGGACGTAAAGCTAAAGATTTTGGACGGATGTGGAGTTGGCAAATCGAGGCGCCAGCCTAGATTTGCACCCACATTAAGTCCAAAATAGCTTACGTCCGTGCATCATATACTATTTTTTATTCGCCGCAAGCAAAATATTTTAAGAAAATTTGTTTATTCTAAATTCTAAAGATTCTAGAATAAACAAAAATTTGTTTATTCTAAAATATGTCTATTCTAATTTGTTTATTCTAAAATTATAAATTTTCATAAATTTTAAAATAAAAATATGTGGAACAAGCAACCTTTGACAAAATATTTATTATTTTTTCCAAATTATTGTGTAGCTATGACAACAAATGATAACAACTATTTTAATTGGGTAATGAAATTTTGAATTTAAGGGCTGCTTTGATAAAAAATTTTATTTTTCATAGAATTTAAACAAATACAAATGCTTTTTACTTTTTTGGACGTAGCTATGACAACAAAATAAATAGTTGAAAAGTGATACTTTAAAGCCGCAAATCACAGTAATAAAGTAACACTTTAATATATAGGCGAATAAAAAAAATTTTTTTATCATGCAGCCTTTGAATTCGAAATTTCATAATCCAATCAACACATATTTTTATTTCGAAATTTATTCAAATTTTTAATTTTGATTTAGATTAAACAATTTTTTAAAATTTTTTTGCTTGCGAATAAAAAATAGTATGTGACGCTCGGGCGTTGGCTATTTTCTACTTAATGTGGGTGCAAATTTCAGCTGGAGCCTCGATTTGCGAACTCCATATACGTACGAAAACCTTAGCTTTTTGTCCTTCCATCATAATGTTACGGTTTTCCAACTTTACTTCGAATTAAGCTTACTCTCAATTCGATAAACGCAATTCCTAAATCCCTTCATGGATTCGATCACTGATTAGTAAGCACAAACACCAGGTTTGATTAAATTTTCAACTCATTAATTGTTCCACTACAACAGGCAGTGGCGTAGCTAGCATGGGTGGCACCCGGGGCGGATATTGTGGTGTCACCCCAAGAATGAAAACTGTCAAAATTAATAAAATGCCAATAAACGTGTGTGGGGGGGGGGGGGGGGTCAATATAAAGCATCAAAAATTTTCATAGAACGAAAAAAGTATATTGTAATATGTAAAGCATTGCCATAATATGGAGTCAACTTAAAATTCAACTTAAGTAAATTAAATAAGTGATGCAGAAGTTTCAGCTTCGAAATTATTATCACCTCAATGGCGTAATCAATAGCGTGTCGGCCTAAGGATTCGAACCAGGCACTGAGGAGGAAGGTTCGAATTCATCCAAAATACGAAAAATGCGAAGTGGAGTTTTTTTCTGAGAAACTTCCAACCATACCTTTGAATTGAAAACATTTTAATTACTTCTTTACTTACTTGAGTTAAATTGATCTCAAAAAATCCCCAATATTGTAATATATTTTTTTTAAATTCAAGAAAAGTGCAACGTATAAATATAATAAATAAAAAAAATTATGTATAGTATTATTTCATTCTTCGGAATATTTCTTTTTTGCGTAAATTTTTTTAGGAGGTTACTATTGTTGTTGAAAAGGTCATGAAATATTCCACAAGAATTTGTTGAATTATTTGTCACACATTAAATGGCTTTTAATGCCTCAAGTAGAGTTTCTGCTCGAAAAATTCGGTCGAGGAAGATTTGTTATCTTGAACTAATGATTTGTTATCTTGTACTGGAGTACGCTGGGCTTGTCACGCCCGTAGATCAAAAATAAAAAAATTTACAAATCAATAAAATTAAAAACTTTACGTAGGAACGTAAAACTCAAGTTAAAACAACTAAACTTTGACGGATTATTTTATATTTTAAATTTTATATAAATAATTAAAATGTATGAATAAGTTTATATTATATAATCTTAATTACAATTTCAATAGAAGACAAAGTGGAACTCAATCTATGTTTAGTGTTTACTACAATATTGATATAGATTGTCATATAATTCGAATTTATTTATATATATTTAAACTAAAGAAAATGTTTTATTTAGCATAAATAAATTGCCTAAATTTAACTTTGAGTAACGAAATTATTTTTTCATTTAAATAACGAAATTCTGTTTTTTTTAAATCGGGACATTTTTAAAATGAAGCGGGACGCGGGACAAATTGTTAAAAATCAGGACTCTCCCGCCAAAAGCGGGACGTCTAGTCACCTTATTTAAATCTCTTCTTTCTAGCTTTAACAGCTGCAAACTTAGAAATCACATCTTCAAAATTTATATTTTGTGTTGCCTCATGTTCTATTGTTAATATGCCAAGATTGTTAAGCCTCGTTTGGGTGATTGTTGCCTGCATGTAATTTTTAATTAATTTTAATTTGCTGAAACTCCTCTCACTCGAAGCCACTGATACGCAAATAGTCATAAATAACTTTAGTGCGACCATAAGATTCGGAAGAGATTTTGTAAAATCCCATTCCACGATCAATTTCAAAATGTCTATAGGCACACCCAGTTAGAAACTGTTACATTGCCGCTTTTAAATGCCTTCTCAACCTCTATGACGAGTTTTGTTTCTGATACCTCATCATAAAAACCGGTAAATTTTGATTCAGAAAACTCCAACTCTTCACTGTTCGCCAAAAGCCCATTGTTTGTCAGCACAACCTCGAACAATGAAGCTACATCTTGAACTGACTTTAATCTTGTTCGGAGTTAAACATTGAATCGTCGTAGTACTCCGATTTTTTCACAGCAAAATCTATTACATCTTCTACAATATGACTAGGTTTCAATATAAAGACGAAGTGACTGTATTTTTATAACTAATTGATCAATATTCAAGCAAAGCACAAGCAATACAATCCAAACACAATTTATTCGCCTTAAAACATCATTCCAAAACAAAAGATAGCAAATAAATGTAAAATCATCCACAATCACCACGCATAAGGTTCTGTGCAGCGCCTCTAGTGTCTACATTTTCTTGTTGATCACTTAATTTCTCAATTGTAGCCACAATCCCATCAAAATTTTCATCCAATACTTTAACTGAAGCATAATGAGCATCCCAACGCTTTGTTGAGAGTCTTTTAAAAGTTGCTTTACTGTGTTTAACAAGCACTTCCCAGCAGCTAGTCGAAGCAGAAAAAATGTAAAAATTCCACTGTTCCGAAAAATGTTACAAAAGCTACATTTTGTGCAAATGAGTGTTGGTCACGTAAATTAATTGAATGATCTATGTACCAACAAATATTTCTTTGTTTTTTTTTGCTTTAATAATAGCTAACACTCCTTCATGTATACCACTCATAACAGCTGCATTATCATAACCTTGGGAACGACAATTCATAACATCTAAGCCGTCATTTTCAAGATTTTTAAGAATTTCATCGCTTAAAGCAGCGGCTTTTTTCCATGTAAAGGAAAAAGTCCAAGGAATACTTCTTTGATTTCCACTTTTCTATCATCAATTTTCACATAACGAATCACTTCTGACATTTGATCAATATCTGAAATGTCAGGTGTGCTATCAAACATAATTCCGAAATATTTATATTTTTTTTAATATTTAATTCAAGATGTGTTCTTTTAATACTACATCATACTTTGACCGTAGTTTGATTAGTTCTAAGAAATTGCCTTTATTTAAAGGCTTTTTCCTTCATCATATCCATGAAATGCTAGGTTTTCTTTAGATAAAAACAAAGTTTTATGGAATAATCTGGATAAAAGATGTTTCCACTTCTGTTTTTCATTACGTATTAATAGCAAGACTGCGTCTCCTATCGTTTTATGAACCTCGTTTCCAAAGTTTTCCGCTTTTTAAAATTGGGTTATTCTAAAAATTGCGAAACCGTTTTTCAATAAAATTAAAATACATAAAAGTAAAGTTCGTGAAAATTGGTATTACGTAATTTTAACTTACAATTAAAAAGAATTGAAAAAACTAAAGTCAGTCTTCATCCTCAATAATGATAATATGCCCAAAAACCTAAAATTCGTTTAGAAATTTCGTTTTTTCTACTAATATACTCTTCTTATAATATAGTCAAGAACGTAAACGAAATATATCTTATAAAACCTTCTATGTAAAATGTTCAAAATGTTACCATTTACAATCAGTAAGACGAATATCGCAGAAAAAATCCAATTACAATTCGAAATTATTAGAGGTACGTTTTACTCCAGACAACGGACAAAAATCCAATGATGCCCGGGTTTTGTACAGTGTGTACAATCCATCCTTTTAAATTCGTCATATTGGACAGATGTCCAAGATCCGGAATCATATCCATCATATAATTGACTAAATGGAAATTAATCCCAGATTTTGTCCAATTAGTCCCATATCTTCTTACATATCACAATTAAAAAATGGATTTGATTAACATAAATTCAATTTTTTTTTATTTGGTCAAAGCAATACACTTATGTATTTGACAAATGATTTTAGTCCAGTAACTTTGTCGCCTGGGAGTATGGGGTAGTATGCGTCAAATCCGGTAGTTCTGATTTTTTGCAGTCTTGTTTATGATGTTGGCCTAAGGAATAATCCAAGTTTGTGACCTCGAGCGCCGAACGCAACTTTGTCAAAAATTGAAAAAACCGCGAAAAAATCGTTATTTTTTCAAATTTTGGCGATTATAACCCTGAAGGACTAGTTTTTTCTTTATACTTTTTTAGGACGGTTTTAAAGTATACTAAACTTGATACAATATGATACTAGAACTGTCTCTGTAGACCCAATAGTTTCCGAGATTAAGCCTCAAAAATCGAAAAAATCGTTATTTTTTCAAATTTTAGCGATTATGGCCCTAAAGGACTTTTGAAAAAAAGTAGACTAAATTTACTACAATATGATACTAGAATTGTCTCTGTAGACCCAATAGTTTCCGAGATTGAGCCTTTCAAAGTTTATTATTTTTTTAACTTCGCAATATTTCGCAATATTTTGCAATATTTTAGACATTATTTTAGTCCCTCGAAAATTCATTTAGAACGACAGAATTGCAAAAAATTGCGAATTTCGAAAAAAATGCTAAACTTTGAACTGCTTAATCTCGAAAACGATTGGGTCTACAGACACAGTTCTAGTATCATATTGTTGCAAGTTCAGTCTACTTTAAAACCGTCCTAAAAAGTATAAAGAAAAAACTAGTCCTTTAGGGTTATAATCGCCAAAATTTGAAAAAATAACGATTTTTTCGCGGTTTTTCGATTTTTGACAAAGTTGCGTTCGGCGCTCGAGGTCACAAACTTGGATTATTCATTAAGCCAACATCATAAACAAGTCTGCAAAAAATCAGAACTACCGGATTTGACGCATACTGTGATGTATAAAGTTACTGGACTATTTCTTTATTGCAATATTGTGTACACCATATGATCGTTCTCTATATCGTGAGTAAACGACATTTGTGCACTACCCTTATCTGACTGCGTATTATAACTTTTTTTACTTTAAACTTATATTGACTAACTTTAACTTTAACTTTTATTGGTGGTAAAATATACCACAGGAGATATTTAAACACTGCCCGTCTATACGTCCGTAAGTCCTGAACTGTCCGGTTTTTCAATGATACAGTTTGCCGAAACAACTTTGCACCAAGGAAGAAACCGTTAGACCCGTTTGACGTGCGTCAACTGAGGTCGTCGGGAGGATCAGAGAAAGTAAAACACTATTTAAATTCAAACTGATTCTGGTTTTTATTTGTTCGAAAACTTTCTTTTATACAATTTTTGGATTTGCATTTTCATTTTCCTAATCCCCACTTAAATCAATCAATATATTTATTTCAAATTAATTATGCTAGAAAATGCAATTCTAGCAAAATGTACATATAATATATATGTCAATTTAATTACTTATTATTTTCCCCTTAATAAAATCTGTGTCATCATAATTATCTACCTTTTGTTTTTATTTAAAATTATTTAAAATTAGTTTCAATATTTTGAAACATGATATATGATGACACACTTTGAGTAATGTATAATTCATAAAGTTCATAAAATTTCGCTTACTTATAATTGTAAACATATGAAATGTTGTTTACTAAATTATTATTATTTTGTTTTGATAAAAAGAAATTACGTCACGGGAATTCCTTTATAACTTATTATATGTGTTTTGATTTGGATAGGTAGACGTAGTAGTATCTCTACAATTGCAATGTTATTAAATATTTTTGTCTTATTAAATTTTATCATTAATATTATAAAACTGAAAACAAACAGGATGAGTATGTATCTATCTACCTATAAAAATTTGCAAAACTATAGTAATTGCATAACTACCATTTGGAACAGTAATTATTTATGTGTCCATTCGAAAACGATCCATTCCAATTTACGAGTTTCAAGATAAAGGAAAAAAAATTAATTTGAGATTATTTACAAACAGGGTGATTTGATTGTTTATTAGTTTCCTTAGGTGTTTGCAATTAATTTGTTTGAAATGTAAAATATATTAGGTACCCAAGCAACAAAACAAAGTTATATTACCGTTATTTTATGGTGAAACAACTCACGTTGAATAACTATTGAAAGTTATATTTTGGTTATTTTTACGTTTAAAAAACCTACCACAAACATTATGGCAACTGTAAATGCCCAGTTATTAAATAACTTACGTTAAAATAAAACGTAACTTCAACATAAATGTGTTTGTTGAGAAAAAAGCACAAATTAAATATAATTACGTTGGAAAAACGTAGTCTCAACAGCATAGGCATACTGTAAATACCCAGTTATTAAATAACTTACGTTACAAAATAATATAGTTTCAACGTGATCTAATACACCCAGAAAAACTCAAATTTAACGTTGTGAAAAGTTTTATTTGAAATTTATTTTTAATTTCATTAATCTAATAATATAAATAATTTGTAATAAATTTAAATATTATTTTATCTATAATAAATAAAATAAATCTACTTATTATTTTAAAATTAATTTTATATATATAAATTTTTCTTGAATAATAAATGATTAAAGATAGACACATAATTAAAATAAAAAATTACAAAAAACAATCATCATCAAATCCATTTTAAATAAACATATTACATAAATGGTTTAATTCAACTTATCCCAGTCTGTAGCTGGGTTTTAGCATGCGAACTGTGGATTGTGGATGGTGTTATTAACCAATCAAAAGTAAGAATTTTCAAATTTTGTGGTGAAAATAAAAATCTCTTCTCTGATTAGTTGATAAAAAATTTCGCAGTCCACAGTGCCAAAACCTCCTTAATCTTAGCCCTAACGATTCACAGCATATGCAATAAACAATGAACATTACCATTACCATGTGCAAAAAATTGTATTAGTCTTTTTGATTAAATTTTTTTTGAATTTTTTTTATATGGAGTTTTATTTTTCCAGATGGCGTTATGATGATTTTTTGAATTTTTTTTATATTGAGTTTTAATTTCAAAATAGCGCACAAGTTCACGATTTTTACTGTGCTAAAAAATGAAGAAGGCTTCTATATAGGGGGTTTTGACAGTGCGCATGTTAAAACCCAGCGTGTTTCTGATAGTAGATTGCTTTACTACTACTACTACGTACTAACGCTCCAATAGTAATGCCCGATTTATAGTCGGTAACTTTAACTTAACGTTAACTTTTAGTATAAAAACTGAAGAAAACTAATATTTAATTGCAAGTGTCCATAAAAATAAAATTTTATTTATTAAAAAATCCAAAGGATATAAAAAGAGCGACTTTAAAGCCAAATATTAGCATGAAATTAAAATGAAAATAATTTTTTTTATTTTTAAATTTTGTATCAAATGTTTATTTCAAATTTTGATATTTTAAATTTTGATTTTAAAATCAGTTTGTTACTTTTAAAGAACTGATTGATTTATAAAATTGATTACAAAACCAAAATTAATATATCAAATCAAACGTCAAAGAATACGTAATTTCTTACCGACTATAAATCAAAATTTTGTAGTGTCTTAAGTTAAAGTTAACGTTAAGTTAACGTTACCGACTGTAAATCAGGCATAATTATTTTGATGATAGTTTTTCAAATAACTTTTTATTAATATGATTAATACGAATAAATTTTTTCTTCATAGAATGAACTCAAAATACCAATTACTTTTGAGGGTAGAAATGATTTCATGAAATGGTGGTATTATGAATACCGATAATGATAAGTTTTTGACAAAAATTATTCGATTGTACTAAAATCTAATATTTCAATAATAGCTGTGTTCGATTTGACTGAAACAACTGAAAAATTGTATGCAATTGTTGTTGTGTTTTCAGTTGTTTCAAGCTGGGTTTTAACATGCGAACTGTGGACTGTGAAAGTTTTTATTAATCAATCAAAGAAGACAATTTTATATTTACCACAAAATTCTTATTTTTGATTGGTTAATAACACCATCTACAGTCCGCAGTTCGCATGTTAACACCCAGCTTCAGTCAAATCGAACGAACTAATTGTTTTATCGTTAATTTTATTTCAAATATCATCCGGTAGGAATTGAGCTAATGATGGATGTTTAATATTTTTAAATAGCCTTATAAAATGTTGGTTTGCATTTATTTTAATTGTTATATTTAGACTATGTTCCAATTGATGCTAAATTGTACTAAACGTGCTAAATCTAAATTAATTAAGTCAACAATTTTATTTGACTAAAATCTAACAAATCAACATTTTGTTTCCAAATAATTGTGAAGAAATATATACGTAAAACAATATTTGACCACTTGATTACATTCCTTTAAATTAAAATTCGGTAATTTTGTAAAATTAAATTTTGATTTAGCAGTTTTGTACAATTTAGCAGCTAATTGGAACCCAGGGTTAATAGTTATTATTTGTTATCGTTAATTTTATTCGACCTAGTTGTGGATCAACTGCAATAGATCTTTGTAATTCTATTCCATTGTTAACTACAGCTCAAGGATAGTGTTCATCTGTCTTTGTAACCATGACACTACCTCTTGGTTTTGCTGCTGTTCGATCTGTTTCTGTTCAATATAAGTTATCAGCAATCCAATCAATAGACACAGATGTCATGCTTAGAATTTCCTTTCATATTTAAATCTTGTTTATATCCTATTTTAATATCCATATTTTCCTTTTCCATAACGGAATTCTAATTCCGAACATTCACGATATTTTTCTTTGTAAATTAATTTACGTTCGTCAGATCTATCTCCGCAATCATTGGCAAAATCACAAGTTCATTGTCTGATGGGAAGGAAAATTAGAGGTAAAAAATAAATAAAAAATTATAAAAGATCTGATAAATTGGCTTACTTTCGAATACAACGATTTCCAGATTTAAAATCAGTTTCTGCACTACATTTAGGAAAACTTTCTGGAAGCTCGTCACTATTATCATAGCAATCGTCTTTACCATCACAGAACCCAAAAAATCGAGCGACGGATTTGCACCTTTCGTCGACAACCATTAGGGAATGCAACAATAGTTTGATTGACCTGGATAATGTTGCCATCCAATTGTACAGTTTCTTTGGCGACTTATGTAAGCTGGATCATCTGAATCATTACCACAATTATTATCATACATCCATAATTTTGGAATACATCTTCCATTTCAACAACTGAATTCAGTTTCTGGATCACACACACCTTTATCTAAAACCAAGAATATGATTATCGACCTAAATTAAAAAGATTGTGTTTCATTGGATACTTACGATACACAGCAGGATCTTCATCACTAGCGTCATTACAGCATCGTCATCACATCTCCTGCTATTAAGTATGCAGCTTCCGCTAGATTTGAATTTGAAATCAGAATCTGGAAAAGGTTTAATTACAGTTTTGTCCATCGGTTTTATCCCCACAGTTGTATGTTCCGTCACAAATGGTGGCTGATGGCGTACAATTTGTATTACCACAGTGGAATGTGCATGCTCAACAATGACGAGCAGGACATGTAGCCGGCTCATCAGATCCATCTTTGCAATCACGTTCACTATCACATTTCCAGAATCATGGAATACATTTTTCATCCGCTCCACCACAACGATGTTGACCAGTTGTACCACTTCTCGGTGTAAACTGTAATTAGGAGTATCAATAAATATAATTAGGAGTATGTGACACTTTTCTATATTTTTCATTATACAATTACTAATTTTTCTATCATTCAAAATACACCTTAAGACACCGATCAATTTTTTGAGATCACAGCTTTATCTATAATAATTAAAGTAGCAGTTGAAAAACAATCTAGTTTTCTTAAATTCGGATTGTTTAATTTGTCCTTTACTTGTAATATTATAAATTTAAGCATGTTGGAAAATATTCACCTTTAAGATACGTCCGACGTGACGTATGTGATCAAAATCTATACCCGACACAGACAAAAATTATTAAATTATTGTTTATTTTTATTATTCATACGAAAATTATACCAATGCGAATGGGTATAGTTTTTGTATGAATGATACCGGAGTTCAGAAAATTGTCCAACCTTACGAAAATAATTTAGATATCATTGACCATAAATTCTAGCTTCAGTACGCCTATTCCGGCATTTCTCTATGAATTGGGAATTGAGGAACAAGTACAATAAATTAAATCAAGAAAAATTTTCTGATATGAATTTGTTACTTCCCGCGACACGGAATACTAGTTATGAAAAATTCGCTATAATTTTTTCACAATTCGTTTTTCACGATGTACCGGAAATTGGCAACAGTTCTTTTACTTCTACCTGACAGAGATGGCAGAGATTTTGAAGTTGTCAAAAAGGAATAAAAAACTATTTTTTGCTTGTTCCTCATAAAAAAGTGTCGAGAGAATATGGTCATTCTATATAAAATAAAACGTGAGCAGTTCATTTCAACTCTAGATAACGATACTTTTAAAAGGCTAAAAAATGCTGACAGTGAAAGCGTACATTGGTTTAAAATATGTTGGATACGATTTTTGGGAAGCATATACAAATATTCTACAGAGCAAAAACGAATGAAGATGCACCATTCAAAGCATTGAATTTACTTTAACTAGGAAGACCGAAAGCCTTTAATAATATAAAGTTGGCATCACTATACAAAACCACCAGGCAACTCACAAACCTATAACACAATAATATAATGAATACTATATACCCTGGAAAAAACTCTTGTAGGAAAATTATATTGGAACTTACATGATCATGATCATTTTTTGTAGAGAATTGGGACAAGAAGTTTACAAGATCATACAAGATTTACATAGGATCTTTTGTAGTTTATGTAAGATCCTAACAAAAATTCCTATAAGAATTTTTGCCAGGGTAGGAACTTACATGATCATGATCATTTCTTATAGAGAATCGGGACAAGAAGTTTACAAGATCATACAAGATTCACATAGGATCTTTTAAAGTTCATGTAAGATCCTAACAAAAATTCCTACAAGAATTTTTGCCAGGGTATCACCTGCGCACCATAGTTATTTTCCATCCCGCCCGCATAATAAAACTTCAGAAGAGTGTAGAACAATTAATAAAACAATATTAAACCTAATATTAAAAGCATTTAACAATGAATAAATAAAAGTAGAAGTAAATTTCTTAAGAATTGAAAATGTCATTAACTGGCGTCACTGGCGCAAATCCATTAATAGGCATCAAACACATATTATTTTTTAAATAATGTTACATATGATAACAGGGGTGATTAGTTTGACACCCTTAGAACCCCAAACACATTATTCTACTATGCTATCGCCTATCGGTTACCCATATTTTTTAATGTAATCCAACGCAATCCTTTCAATATCACGAATCAAACATAAATGGACTTGCGCAACTTTCAAAATAAACGGCTCATTTTTACATAAATTAAATTAGAGAAATATTTTTTGATAAATTTTATCGCAGCAGTTTTTGTTATTTTTTTCCTAAATTTTGAAGCAACCAATTTATTTAATTTTATTTGATATTAATTTACAGAAATCGAAAAATGCTAGGATTAAACAATTTTCTCAATTACAATTTACACTCGTTCAAAAATAAATGTGATACCCAAACGTGGGACAAAAAAAAATAAACTTTTCAAGAAACTTCCGTTTAGGGTTAATTCATCTTTTCTATAATTACAAGTTTTGTGCAAAAACCTCATTCTGTAAATACCTGATAATTGAATAAATAAATACCTGATAATTCAATAATACCTATAAGTCTAGTCTTCCATTATAGAAAATTTTACTCGTCTCAAATCAATATTTTTTATCACCAATATTCACTGAGAAATAATAACTATTTTGAATTTTATTTAATTTTACGTACATATATAAGAATATATTAAATTTAGCACTATTTCACAATTAATTAAACCTTCTGATTAATTTAATTATTAATTAAATTTGATTTAACACAAACACTAATTTCACATATTCAAAATACAAAACAACAATGACAATGTTTTTTATTTTCTGTGGCGTATTTTCTTTGTTTAATTTTTTTACATTAAAATAGGATATTTATCAACTACGGTTATTATCACGTAAATTCAACGTTTTACAATGATGGTTTATATGATGTTATAAAGTAACATAACGAAAACTTAAAATTATGCTTTACTTCGTTTTTATAAATACGATCTAATTAATAGGTTTTATTTAATCGCAATATTAACAAGATTTTATAACTGAATTTCAACGTTATTTCGAAACGCATGATTAACATATCTCCAACGTTTTAAAGTGGCACATAATAATTTGGTTATTATATTTTGGTTTAAATGTTATCATATTATAACATGTATCAAAATAACTTATTGTCAACCGATTTATAATAAAAACTAAAAGTTATTTTATAACCTCGGTTATTTTTTGTTGCTTGGGTAGTAACTTTAAGCTGATATTTTAGAAATAATTTTGGAATAGAGACATAATTTTGGAATAGAACAGAACTCAAGGGTGCCACATTATCGACGGAGACCACTTTTCCTATACATTATTCAGCATATGTGTTTTCAGACCTGGTCGTTAAAGAATCATTCTTGCAAACTAAATAATGTACCGTAAAAGAAAACGGTTAATATAATATCTATAGGAATATTCAAAGCTATTGAGTAATTGTGGTGATGGTATTCAATGCTCAACATATTGATTCGATTGAAAAAAAAGAAATACACACATATTGTTGAAATTTTATTTTAGGTAATAACTCAAAAATTTTAAAAAGTAGAATAGATCCTTTTTGAACCAAGAGGACATATTTATTGGACACATTATAAGTTATCACAATTTATAAATCAAAATTAAATGGATAACCTGGCTAAAATGGTTTCTAAGTGATTTATCGTTGAAAACGATTGAAACGTTGAAAACCACTGTGATTGTTTGTTTAAGTTTTTTACGGTCGGGTGTCACCCCAAAACGGGTGACACCCGGGGCGGACCGCCCCCTGCGCCCCCCTCTAGCTACGCCTCTGACAACAGGAAAACAATACAACAACAATGTTCCCATATAGAATATTCTTCCAACAGCTTCGAAACTCCATCGGTTGATTGTAGAAATTTCCAGTTCACAGCTTTCAAAATAATACACAAATTATTTATACTTAATAACACTTAAAACTAATTCACAATTAAATTTAAAAAATAACTTCTTCTTTTTCCACAGTTTTATTGGCACAATATAGCGTTTCGTTTACAATTAATTTCATTCTGCCTAAAATGCCTGTTTAAATACTAAATTCCGTAAAATCCAGAAAAATCTAATATCTTTAGTCCGTTCCGTTAAAATAAAAAAATAAAAAGTATTATTTTTTCTGTCCCTGGTATGATGATGCTATAGTGTGTTTCATTTATGTTGAATTGAATTGTGTTCTACGCTGTATTATGATATGATTTTGTTATAACCGTAGCAATAATTTACTATTAATTTAAAAATAAAATTTTAAAATTTTATTTCCAGTGTTTTAATAAAAGGTTTCCCTTTATTGATGTGTTGATCTAATAAAATAATAATGCTTCTAAATCGTGTGTTATAACTAGGAGTTTTATTGATAATATTTTTTGTGTCCGTCTGGGTCCGACTTTCTTAATCGGTTTTGCTTGACAGCTATTGGTCTTATCTACCTGGAGTTTTGGATGTCACTCTCTCTACTTCTTATTTCCAAAAGAACAGAAAAATTTAAAAAACGCCGAGATAAGAAGAGATAAAGCCGAGGAGTTTTTTAATTATTGTGAAGAACTTTTTTTAGGTCGAAATTAAAGCCTATTATGTGTTGGTGAAATCAATACTAAAATGTTGGTTCACCCTGCTTCCATTTTATGAAGACAAAAACTCACCCTTTGACATTGTAGGTATTGTAAGATGATGCAGTCCTCGACACCATTTACAAAAAAAATATATATAAAAAATATTAAATATTGATTAATTAAAACACCAATTACAATTGATTAATTAACACCAATAACAATTAAAAATTTTATTAACAATTTATTTATTTATTTAAATTTGTTTATAGAATCAAAGCATGCTCAATTGTATATAAATTATTTACCGAATTCAAGTTGAATGCTTCACAGTCAAAAACCAAAATCGAAGAAAAAAGAAAAAAAAAATACAAAAATTTTTGCTTGAATTGCAAATTAAAATAATATAAAATATTATAACACTAACAATAAAAAATATTGCTCTATAAGCAAACAATTCAACGAAACACCAAAAATTTAAACGACGTGTGATGCAATCAACTGTGTGTACATAATTTATTCCGTTCCCGAACAGGTATAATTACTGATTTTTAGCCAGACCTAAACTTCCACTCAACACAATACAAGAAAATTTGGGTGCCTTTGTTACCAAATTACGACAGTAGTTTTCATGCAACAGTAGTACGATAATAAAAAGTCCAAGTGGATCGACAGTCCAAGGTGGGTCGAGCGTGGATCGACAAGACGTCGATTTTTGATGTCCACTAAAAGGCCATATTTATTAAGAAAATCAGCTCCAAGAATAGGTATGGTAGCATCGGCGACAACAAAGGTCTGACAGAACGCTCGTCTGAGACCAATGTTTAGATTAAGAGATCGTGTACCATACGTACTAGCTTTAGTTGCGTTAGCGGCGTAAAGGAAGAAGTCTGATTTTCTGTGAAGTTTTTCCTCCACAGTGGCGGGAATAACAGAAACTTCGACACCTGTATCAACAAGGAAGGTCTTGCGCGAAGGAATTTCGCGGACCAGAAGACAGAGTTGAGAGTGACTGGTGAAGAGTCTATTCATTTTTCTGAAGAAGAAATAGAGGCGACTCTGCGACTTTTGCAACAGAGTTTCTCATCTCTGGAATTCATTACCTTCGTGGGTTTTCCCTGATAACTTTAACCCTCAAAAGTTCAAAGTCAACGTTCATAAATTTCTAAAAGAAACTTAATTCTCAATTGATTATAATCCCTAGTTGGCATGGTATCTTCGTATATTCAGAGACGTTAATGTATAAATAATTATATTAACACTAAACATGCCTAGCTTCCAATAAAAAAAAAAAAAAAAAAGAGGCAGAGGAATTGGAGTGCTTGGAGAACTGTTTACACTCTGGATCGCATTTGTTTGCATCTTCCTGGAAGGTATGGTGGTAGTAGCAGATACCGTCATACATTTGAACTCTCGACCTGGACCGTGGTGGCGATGGAAAGCTATTCAAGTTTCTGTTGTGAATATCGTATCGATCCTTAGATCTACTCCGATAATTATGAGAAGATTGGGAAAAATTTTGCCTTTGAATGGCGCTGTGAAGTTGCACGTTTTGTGCTTCCAATTTTTTTAATTTTTCCTCAAGTGACATGATTTCACTTGAGGAAGAAGAAGAAGGAAGAGAAGAAGCGGCAGGGTTAGATACCGCATGGAGCTGAGATCCCCTTAGGGACGCGAGAACGTTGTCTGCTATCTCGGAAGTTTCTTGCAAACTGGTTTTAAGAACCGAGATAGTAGCGCGAACTGTGGGTGGAAGTTCTTCCTCCCAAAGAACTTTTAGAGCTTCGTCTGAGAAAGTGTTTCGGGATTCAGCAGTCATATCCCGTAAGAGTTGTAAGGGCTTTAGATCCCCAAGGTCCATACCACATAAAACCT